>LAPY01000064.1:359731-371577 GCA_000970635.1 Eragrostis tef
CCCACCAGGGCCGCCCCGCGCCCGTCCGTTCTGTCTGCCGCGCCGCGGCTCGCTCGTGCGGTGTCTGTCTGCTGCTGTGCGGCCGAAGCGCCGATCGAGCGGCGGCGTGGCCCGGATCGGTGTGGCCGCCGTGTAGGTGGCCGCGACGTACGGTCACGTTGCAGTCACATGACCGGCCGTGGAATTTTCCGACGGAATGAGGGTGGTGGTAGGAGGAGTGCTCCGTACCATGTAATGTGCGGCCGTGGGGCGTGGGGATCATCATGCGGATTTGCGAATGAGACGGGGATGATGCGACCGTGGTGTGGTATCGCGAGGTTTTGGCCGGAAGGCGTTTCATTTCCGAAGCGACCACGGTGACGGCGGGTCTTCGTTTCGTGTACTGTATATCTCGTTCACGTGGTGCGTCGACGTTTTTCGTGTACGGAGTGCCAATTATTTTTACGGCGCTCACCTCGTACTTAAAAACGCCGCCCACCGCAGCCACGGGCGCTGAATTCCCTGGCACACGACCGTGGGCTGCAGGCAGAGCGAAGCGGCCACACGCCCCGAAAATATCACGATCCCTCCCTGGACCCGACAAGCCAGTCGCCCCTCCGCCCCTCTCCGCCTCCAGCTCCGTTCCACCCGCAGTCCACCTGCCGCTTTCCCGCGCACCACCCGTGCCGGGCCTGCGCCCTGCCCATTCTCTGCCCCCAACATCGATACTCGTCAATGACAGGTGGGGCTACAACCACAGGCCCGCCCCACAAGCAGTCGTAACGACTTGAGAGCTGTTGTACCCGTAGCAGTTCGGCATATTTGCGCCCACGCCAAGCTGGACCACCACGTCGTCCTCCCACTCGTGCTGCTGACGGGTGGGCCCGAACCGACCTGTCATAAAAGAAAAGAATCAACCGTGTACATTATTTGGTGTCCGTAGAGAACAAGGCGAATCATCAAAGCTGGGCCGTATCCGGTGGGTGCTATAAAAGCCTTCTCTCTCTCTAGCCCCGTCCGTCGCCCCTGTGCATCTTGGCGTTGCTCTCGCCGTCTCGCGTCGTCCGCCTTTTTCTTTCTTTCTTTCTTTCTTTCTTTCTTTCTTTCGCTCTAACCACTGCCAGCCACCTCCGCGCCCGTTCGCGACCACTCGCGAAGTGGTTCCCGGCCCGCACACCTGACTAAGCCCCGGCGACGCCTACGGCCGCCGGGCCACGCAGACCATCACGCTGCCGCCGCCCGTGCGCGATGTCATGCGCTCCACGATCCCCTCGCAGCCCGCCGAGGCCCCGGCGGCACCGGAGAGGGCGGTGGCTCCCGCCGCTGCCATGGAGGGGTTCCTCTGCCTCGAGGAGATCGACGGGAGGCGGTGGAGCTATGTCGTGGATGGAGGTGCCGAGAAGGGGAAGGGCAGGGGCAGGGCCGCGGTGTCCACGGGGACTTCCGTCAGGGCCGTGCCGATGCAGTCGCCGCTTCCGCCCGCCGAGGTGAGCAGCTGGGGGGAACATGCGGTTTAGATGGATTCGGTGTTGGTTACGCTTTTGCGCTGCGGTTCTGAAGGTTTGGCTCGGGAGAATTACTTGCAGCATTTGGGCGATTTCATGGTTGGTTCGGGTGTTTATTCTGTTGAGATTGATATGTATGCCTTCGCGGGTTTGATTTATGGATATTGATCTGTTTGGGCCTAATGAAGCTGCGAAATAGATGTGTTCTTCCCCCTTCATAGATGTTCACTGTCTGATTTGACTAATTTAGATGTTTTCGAGGTAAAATAGAGCTGAAATTGGGGCTAGTTAGGTTTGATCGGTAATTACGAGGCTGCGACTCGTCTCTATGTGCCAGTTTTCACTCAATTTATATTTCTAGTTAGCTCACCTAAATTGGTAAGGGAATTGGACACTTGGACGGGCTGTACTATGCAGGACCATGGAGAAAAGTCGTGGACTAGTGGGTTGGATGTTGGTGGTCCGTCTCCTTATTTATATTGTCCTCTGCAGGGAAAATTACTTCTGACTTGATACTTTATTAAGAATTTGTGCAGTTTCCTCGGTCAACCAGTTTAGTTGATTTTATTGTCAGGCTCCTGAGTTTTTCAAATTTTTTGATGGAATTTTTGCTGCTCCTTGAACTCTTGCTTCTCTGTTGTAGAAATTTGTTGAGTGCCGTGTGAAACGTGCACTCATTCGTTCGGGGTGATCACAGCGGTAGCATCCTAAATAAAATGTTAATTGTGCTCTGGAATATGGCTGCAGGAAATAATGGCATTCATAAGATCGTATGTTGTGCCGGAAGGGTTTCCAGACAGTGTTACTCCTTCGTATGTCCCATACATGACCTGGAGAGCTCTCAAGGTATAACGTGGAACTCTTTGTACACTAGTAAGTTGTCACTGCTGCATTTAAATAAATCAGGCTAAGTTAAACCTTCCTTTTTCACTATTCAGCATTTCTTTGGTGGAGCAATGGGGGTGTTTACAACAAGAACCTTGCTGAGCTCTGTTGGAGTCTCTCAAAGCAAGGCAACACCGGGTGCCATTGCTATCAACTGGATCCTCAAGGTAAAACAATCTTGTCCATTGGTGATCTCTCTAACACTCACTTCATGAGTCAGTACAATTTTTTTAGTCTGTATAATTATAATTCATATAAAGAAGCTAGCATGGCCACAATGAAAGTCAGCAAAATGAAACTACTATTGGGTTAAGATTTAGGAATTTAGGATAGTATTAACCTTTCAAATATTACTGGCCATTTTATGTGATCAAGATAGTTGCCATATCCTCTGTTTACTTTATACCGAGCTTTAATCCTTAGTAATCATTTGGATGCCATAGTCTTTCTTGCAATGTGATATAGCTGTGATTCACTTCTTCCTCAGGATGGTGCTGGCCGTGTCGGAAAAATGCTTTTTGCCCGTCAAGGAAAGAAGTTTGATTACGATCTAAAGCAGGTGAGCATGTGAAAAAATGTATTCAGTTTGATACCATACATACCTTCAAATTGTTGTTCTATTGTGCACGTTTTACTGAATAATAAAAAAAAAACTGCAGCTGCGGTTCTCTAGTGATCTATTGCTGGAGATTGGAGCTGGGATAGAATTAACCACGGCAGCATTCCCTCAATTTTTCTTGCCTATGGCTTGCATGGCGAATGTTGTAAAGGTTTGGCCTCACTAATCATCAGCCATTTCAAATTGGATTACTCTGCTTCAGAAGTGTTGATAGACCACCCTTTTCATTGTTTGATGCAACATCCAGAATGTCGCTGCTGTTACATCAACTTCTACTCGCACTCCTATTTATAAGGCCTATGCAAGAGGAGAAAACATCGGGGATGTGACTGCTAAAGGCGAATCTGTTGCAAACATCGCCGATCTGGTAATTACCACCTTGTTCCATTTACATCTTTCCCTGGTGGACGTGCAGCTGAAACATTTTCTTTTCGTCTGTATAAGTTGACCATGAACTAAATTTCATTTGGCTTGTTAGCCCACTGTAATAAATATATTTTGTTCAGGGATTTTCTTTGTTATAAATGTTATAATCCTCTCATTTGATGTAGCAGCTGCACTGAGCTCTCTTTGTTGATTTCACCTGCAGCTGGGCACTGGTCTTAGCATCTTCATCACAAAAAGGAATCCATCACTGGTGACTTCGTTTGCCTTCCTGTCTTGTGGATACCTCCTCAGTTCATATCGCGAGGTCTGTATACATTCTTCTTGTGTATTGCTTTGGAGGCTTCTATACTAAATTCTTTGATTATATAAATTGATTGTTTGTTAACAGGTGAGATCTGTTGTGCTGAATACCCTAAACAGAGCAAGGTTTACTGTCGCAGTGGATTCCTTTATCAAAACCGGTATGTTTGAATTGTCCATGATAGCGCTAGAATACCTACCACAGCGATTCATTTCCAGTTGTCGAACCATCGAAACAGTTCGTCCCTGTGAAATATATTCAAAATTGTCTGTTATAATACAAAGGAACTAGAGGAGTTTGAAGAGCTTAATGGATTTTTAGCACCACCAAGATCCTTTTGAGCAACATTGAAGCATGGTGAAAACACTAATTACTTTTGTAATGTTGGGGATGCAATGCTTTACCACATAATCCGCAGATAGTCGAACCTTGAAATTTCTGACCTTTCTAAACCTCTTCAAGTTTTAAATAGATAATCTGAAAGCATATTTAACCTGGCTTGATTGTAACTGTATTTTTTTTTTTGATCGTACAGGTTATGTCCCCTCTTTGAAGGATGGAAACTCACAGGAGACGGTATTTAATCCGCCATGGCGCCATGAACCAGTTGCAATAGGTTTGTACCAGTGTTTTTCAGATTGTGGTTCTTTCTTTTAGACGTGTGGAATTGTGTTTGATAGCCGCCTCCATTTTTCTTCCAGGTTCACGATTTGGAGAAGCATTTCAAGAGCCTGCTTCATTTGTTGCTATAAGGCCTCTATTTGAGGTTGCTCTCCCTAGCTAGCAGCACATAAATAAATAAATAAAACCCACCAAATATTCTGCAGTTTCATCTATATGAAGTATACTCTGCATTTCCAGTTTGCTCTTATGGTATGACCAACATTTGCTGTCTTAATTGTAGGATGAGAGATACATGGTAACATACAACCCAACAAAAGATAAAGTATATGCTTTGCTCAAGGACCAAGCAAAATCTGATGACATTCTCAAAGCTGCTTTCCATGTAAGCATTTGTTTTTCACTCCATTCAACAGCTAGGGGTGTTCTGGTTCCTTTATCATATGTACTGAGACACGGTGTTCTGCTGTACAGGCGCATGTGCTACTGCATTTTATAAATGCATCACATGCACGAAAGCTGAAGCAGAAGCAGAAGCAGGCAAACTCAAGCCGATCAGATAACTACGAAAACTTGTACTCAAGAAATATAGACTTCCTGGCACACATTGCTGAATCTTGCAAAATCGTTTCTTCATCATATGGAACTTTCAAGAAGAAAGCAAGAGAACAGGTAACTCTCCCTGTCTTAATGATAAATGCACCTCTTTCTGGTACAAGTGCTAGCTATTCTGACAGGGACACACTTCTTGTACAACCAACCACATTTGTTTTTCTTATTTCAGGGTTGGATAATGTCAGAATCGCTGCTCAACCCTGGAAAGGCTCGGTTGTGCCAGACAAGACCACAATGAAATTTCTGTTTCTGTTTAATATCTAATTGATGGAACCATCTAGCGTTTGTAAGACTAACTTGTCTAACGAGACGGGGTGCTCAGCTGCTAACAGCTGAACTAACATATGTTGGCGCCAGAGCACTAGATATGAATCAGTGGACCTTCAATCTCAAGTTACCAAGTTCCAGGGAGAGCAGGAGCATACCACATGTAAGTTCATCTACTTTGGTACCTAAGCCTTTTAGGCCTGACCGTGGGTTTCTAATCGTTTTCTGTTTGAAATTTCTGACATCAACAGGTAGAGTGCCCGAATGAGAAGGAACACAACATGCACGAGAGGCGAGAGGGGTACACTGGTTGACGACGAAGGCAGTCAACGAGGTGGACTTGAAACTGCTAACTGCATAAACTAGACGTGTATTTATGTTTGCTGCTGTATCAGACATGAGTAGCCAATTAGCCATCCTTCTGTAAGCCTTGAACATGTTTTGCGTGTTGCTCGGCGGGAGCTTCTTGTTTCAGTCGTTGGAGTTGTTTCCTTTAGCTGACTTGCGGTACTCAAGAGTGAATGAGTCCTTAGATCCTCCCTTCCATCGTAGGCTTGTCTGTAAATTTCAGTCTTCATCTGTGAAGATTCATGATGTGTACATACATGATCTTTGATAATCTAAAGCTTCTTTTCTGTGCTAATGTTGTTTTGGATACTTGGGTTTCGAGAAGGCGTTTCATTTTTTGTGGTGGGCGAGGTTCTTTGTACTGAGCTGTTCTGCGATTCTTGTTTCTTCTTTCGGGACTCGCGGTGCGAATTTGAAAGAAGAAATGCTTGCTTAGTCTGCTCTCCTGTTAGTAATAGTATTCCACCATGAATTTATCACTTTTGCAGCTGTTTGAAAAGTAGTAGTAGCACATGGATGGAAATGTTGAACACGTTGACGGCATGGATTGACCAGAATTGTTCAGCACACAGCTACTGCAGCCTCTACCTTCATTCCGGGCGCCCGCTCCTTGTCGCTTGTGTAGTTGTGTGCCGTCCGTCTCCTTCGCCACCAATCACCATTCACCAGTCACAATCCCTCCTTCCTCTCCCCTCGCTCGCGACAGCAGCCGCCTTCGAGATGGAGCTCCACCTCTGCCTCCGGCTCCACGCACGCCTCCTTCCCGCCGCCCCGAAGCCTCTGCCTTCCCCGCCGTTGGCTGTGCTCCCCCGCCTTCGGACAGGTATGAATTTTCTTCAACCAATCGACAGTTCTGCTCACGCTCGCGTGGCACGAATTCCAGCAGCGCTGTGTGGACATCTCACGAGCATGCCGCATGTAGTGTTCAAAGTTGTACTAGTTCTTAGGCCTCCTCGGTTTGTTGAACACCTGTGGTGAGCAGGTGGGCGCTACGACGGGGCTGCTATTGGGCGGTGCCACGCGAGGAGGCAATGGACTTCGGTTATCCGCGCTGCCAAAGCGGAAGGCGCGCAGGTGCGGTACCTTAGCTTCCCTGAAGAAGATGCGGCGTCGTGCGAGCAATGCGAGCGCGCGCGCGTGCTTTTGGCTGGCACGAGGCTGTTACTGATGTGCGCTTTTTGTTTCGTTAGGTTGTGGCTGTGAAGGAGAGGAGCGTTTCAGTGATCCTTCTGTCAGGAGGCCAGGGAAAGAGAATGGGGGTACTATCTCTTCTGCTCAAACTTGGTATTAGTAAGGATCAAAAAAAGTGTGTGGGCGCTCGTGCATTCGTCAATATTGTTTTGATAATTTGGGGGGATAAATAAGGCTGTTCTTCAATCATTGTGAAAACAATCGTATAATCTAGCTGTTTTGCCTAAATTCAGTAATTCAGACATTCAGTGCACCTTCTGTAACAGGCAAGTATGCCAAAGCAATATCTACCACTGCTGGGACTACCAATCGCGGTACACAGGTTCAGTTCTCTAACATAAATATTTTCGAGGTCCTTGGTTTGGCAACGTGGTGTGGAAATGAGATACGTACATTTTGTCCAACAGTTTAAAAATATTCTGCCAACTGAAGGAGGTGAAAGAAGTTGTAGTGGTTTGTGATCCGGACTACAAGGATGTATTTGAAGGTTGCAAACCTGTATAGACCCACCCAGCCTATTTTCATTGAATAAACGTCTAGGATTTTTAATCCAAAGTCTATTAGAGTCAATGTTTATCATATACCGGGTGAATCTGAGTAGGTTGTGGATCCATTTCAACAGGTTCTATTGAGAACTTGCAAATACCTCTTAAATTTGCACGCCCGGGAAAAGAGCGACAGGATTCCGTTTTTAACGGACTTCAGGTTGGTGATGCGCTTTGGCATATTGCTGTTTCTGCTACTTTTCAAAAAGAAATTAGAGCAATTGTTTGCATTGCCTTGTTTGCAGGAAATTGATGGGAATTCAGAGCTTGTATGTGTGCATGATTCTGCAAGGCCCATAGTTTCTTCCAAAGATGTAAAAAAGGTTGCTTCTATGGTCCATGATTCATCATAGAATTTCTAGTCAGTATTCTTACTCAATATGATTGTTTCCCTGGAGTACTGAAAAGTAAAATGACTTTCCAAGCCATGAACCTGCAGAAAATCCTCCACTGCAATTTGCAACTTGTATCTAGACATTTAGTGCAGATTGCACGATTGCTAGGGATAAAAAGTTGAAAAAACTTATCCAGCTCTTTGAGCTTCTTCGATATCAATTCAAGAATTTCTTGTTGAGGAAAGCAGCTTTGGTATTTCAGCCCTTAGAACAAGTGTACTTTCTCAAAGGTAGCTGTCTCAAGGAAGAAATATAAGCTGCTTGTGCTTTGCTGTGCATTGATTTTTTCTTTCACTGGCTAGGTCTTGGAAGATGCGGCAGTGCATGGAGCTGCTGTTCTTGGTGTGCCTGTGAAAGCTACTATAAAGGAGGTTAGTGTTAATGGCATCCTAGTGATTGTATATATGATCATCTTGCCAATATCAATTAGCAAACTTTGCGACAGTTTGCTGAATATTGATTAATGTTCTGCATGCTTTTAACTGTGCAATTGTTTTCCACTAAAACCGTGATACCGTTTTCCATGGTGTGTAATATTTCTTTTGCTCTTTTTTCCCTTCAGGCCAACAGTGATTCTTTTGTTGTAAAGACACTTGACCGCAAAACTCTTTGGGAGATGCAAACTCCTCAGGTGAGAAGCTTCATGTTTGTTAGTTTGATGCCCACGCAGACAAGAACCTCCTTTTTTTTGGAGGTATAGATAAAGTGTTCAATGGTCATATATTCTGTTTGTAGGTTATGAAGCCCAATTTACTAAGAGATGGGTTTGAACTTGTTAAGCGGTTAGCTGTTTTTACTCTCGGCAAAACAAATTAATGGATATGTTGCTCCTCAATTCTCGTGCTGATTAAACTTTGCCCTCGCAGGCATGGACTTGAAGTCACTGATGACGTATCGATTGTAGAATATTTGAAGCATCCAGTTTATATCACGGAAGGATCTTACACAAATATTAAGGTATTCCAGAATGACGTTATATAGTATGCTCAACTACTAAATTTTTAAGAGATTGACAGACATAGTGTGAATTTGTTCAGGTGACCACTCCTGACGACCTGCTTCTGGCCGAGCGCCTGATGAATGAATAGAGCTCATGGACAAAGTTCACTGTCTGGCTGAATGTTTTATTTTGTCAGTAAAGCATCCATCCACACTTCCACAGTTTTGAAAACCAGATAATAATTGCGGAGCTCATGTCACAAGAAGCTGACCTTTATGTAACATTCTTTTCTATAATAAAAATGGAAAAAAGGGCAAAGTTTTCTGCTGAGTCTTTGACTACCATTTTAGTTTACATGTATTGATAAACTGCGCTTTAAACAAGGTGGTATGTATTTACATTGAATAGCTTCGCTCTGTTCAATGTGTCATCAAATAATGACAAGACACAGAACTACAAATATATGCCCATGCTGTGGCTACAAAAGATGGTATCAGGGCAATCAATAAGAATGACATCTCTGTTTTACAGAACGAGGCCTCCGTGCTCTCAAGACATACCAACTGGCTGTTGACCCTGTTTATGGCAAATCCGGACTCTCTAATATATGAACATCTCTTGCACCGACATGACAGCAACTCGGCACCTTCGGTCATGGTGCAGTTGAAGGTCAGAAGGTTATGAAAGAAATCACCTTAGAGGCTTCAGTCCCTGCAGAGAGGGATACGCAGTTATAACGATGACTTCTATTAGGGTAGCAAACAAGCAGCAAAGAAAAATATGTGGAATAATGTTTGGCATCTGCTATACGGCAGCTTATGAAGCATTACCTTGGAAGCCCGCAGTTCATTTGCAGCTGCTCGCAGAGAATCATCGGACAGAATTAATCTTGACAAAGCACCGGTACTTAGTCTGCATCACAGTCATAATCCAGCAAAATTTCTGAGGGAGTTTCCTTGTAAAACCATTATAGGGAATACACGTCTCAGTGTAGCAATGTAGCATCTGCTCTGACAGTAGAAAACATTCCGGCATAACCACACGACTCAGACAAAATACGAAAATGATGCATCCTAGTGATTGTATATATGATCATCTTGCCAATATCAATTAGCAAACTTTGCGACAGTTTGCTGAATATTGATTAATGTTCTGCATGCTTTTAACTGTGCAATTGTTTTCCACTAAAACCGTGATACCGTTTTCCATGGTGTGTAATATTTCTTTTGCTCTTTTTTCCCTTCAGGCCAACAGTGATTCTTTTGTTGTAAAGACACTTGACCGCAAAACTCTTTGGGAGATGCAAACTCCTCAGGTGAGAAGCTTCATGTTTGTTAGTTTGATGCCCACGCAGACAAGAACCTCCTTTTTTTTTTTGGAGGTATAGATAAAGTGTTCAATGGTCATATATTCTGTTTGTAGGTTATGAAGCCCAATTTACTAAGAGATGGGTTTGAACTTGTTAAGCGGTTAGCTGTTTTTACTCTCGGCAAAACAAATTAATGGATATGTTGCTCCTCAATTCTCGTGCTGATTAAACTTTGCCCTCGCAGGCATGGACTTGAAGTCACTGATGACGTATCGATTGTAGAATATTTGAAGCATCCAGTTTATATCACGGAAGGATCTTACACAAATATTAAGGTATTCCAGAATGATGTTATATAATATGCTCAACTACTAAATTTTTAAGAGATTGACAGACATAGTGTGAATTTGTTCAGGTGACCACTCCTGACGACCTGCTTCTGGCCGAGCGCCTGATGAATGAATAGAGCTCATGGACAAAGTTCACTGTCTGGCTGAATGTTTTATTTTGTCAGTAAAGCATCCATCCACACTTCCACAGTTTTGAAAACCAGATAATAATTGCGGAGCTCATGTCACAAGAAGCTGACCTTTATGTAACATTCTTTTCTATAATAAAAATGGAAAAAAGGGCAAAGTTTTCTGCTGAGTCTTTGACTACCATTTTAGTTTACATGTATTGATAAACTGCGCTTTAAACAAGGTGGTATGTATTTACATTGAATAGCTTCGCTCTGTTCAATGTGTCATCAAATAATGACAAGACACAGAACTACAAATATATGCCCATGCTGTGGCTACAAAAGATGGTATCAGGGCAATCAATAAGAATGACATCTCTGTTTTACAGAACGAGGCCTCCGTGCTCTCAAGACATACCAACTGGCTGTTGACCCTGTTTATGGCAAATCCGGACTCTCTAATATATGAACATCTCTTGCACCGACATGACAGCAACTCGGCACCTTCGGTTTTTTGAACTATAGTTCAGTCTGTGTATCCCTTCAACTATACGAACAGTTCCTTGTCCAGCATATGAGCATAACCTTGGAGGACGGGACATTTACCTTTGAGAGCAATCAGGGTACGAAGCCGAGCCAAAGCAGATGCACGGTTCATGTGTTGTGATCGATCCTCTACAGCCTGCGGGGTGTCACAATGGAAACAATTTAACATATGTAAAAGAGTTCAGGCATGGTATTGGCTAATTCGGTAGTTCTATTGTAATTACTCCCTCCTTCCTTGAATTGTTGACGTTTCAGACAGCATGAATGAACTAGAAAGTCTTGTCTGAACGTCAACAAAAAAAGAATGGAGGGAGTATGTAGGATCACAGAACAGAGAATGAGATGGCTGCAGGCTTTTGGTTATCTGAATTCTGAGGCTTGTGGGCTCGTGATTGGATGATTCAACTGATAGGATAAGCTGCATTTGGCTATATTCCTATCATTCAAACTCTAAGATGGTTGTAGTGCACAGTATGAAAGGTTAGCATGTGATGCGATCGGATTCGCGGAGAAGGCTACCACATCAGCACATCACTAGTTTGTAAAGTTTTCTGTACAGCAGTAGCGAGAGTTGCAGGACATGAGAAGGACGCCCACCTGGGCGATGACATTTATAAGAGGGCTGTATGAAACAGTGCGATTGGGTGGGTTAAACATGCCAGTGAAGGCTCATCACTATTTACGAATCAGCAGTAGCGACAATGGCGGGACATGAGAAGTATGCCGACCTGGGCGATGATGCCAGTGGGGCGGTGCCGGAGCCGGACGGCGGACTCGCGCTTGTTCCGGTGCTGGCCCCCGGGGCCTGACACCTTGAACGTGCCCATCTCGCACTGCTTCATCAGCTCGTCATCGCTCATCCCCAAGTAGTCGGCAGGTTCCTTGCCGGCCTCCTCCTCCTCCCCCTTGCGGCCAGCCCCGCCGTCGCTGGGG
>LAPY01000065.1:18679-31814 GCA_000970635.1 Eragrostis tef
CACCAGCCTCACCGGCGGGATGCCGCAGTTCGTGCAATCCATGGCGTCGCTGCAGGACCTGCTGCTCTCGAACAACCCGCTGGGCGGCAGCCTGGCGCAGTCGGGGTGGGAGAAGCTGTCCGGCCTCGCCACGCTGGACTTGTCCAACCTCGGACTCGTCGGAACCATACCGGAGTCCATGGCGTCGCTCACCGGGCTGCGGTTCCTGGCGCTCGATCACAACCGGCTGACGGGCAAGGTACCCGCCAAGCTCGCCGAGCTGCCGAACATTGGGGCGATGTATCTGAACGGCAACAACTTGACCGGGACGCTGGAGTTCTCGCCGGGGTTCTACCAGAGGATGGGCAGGCGGTTCGCGTCGTGGGACAACCCGGGGTTGTGTTACAACCTCGCCGCCGTCGACGCCGCGCACGCGCCGTCTGGCGTGGTGGTGTGCAAGGACTTGCAGGAGCCCAGTGTTGGCGCCAAGGAGAAGGCCGGTGGGAGGAAACCTGAGGCGAGCTCGAGCCTCATGACCTCTTCTTCTTCGTTAGGCTTGTCAGCTACCAAGGTCAATGGGTTTTGGCGGCAACTGGCGGCTGCGTCATCGCTTGTGTTGATGCTCCTCGTATAGGAACAATATTCAGGTTCAGACAGACGGAAGAAGAACATGAAGAAACTTGTAGTTAGGTTGCACAACTAGTTTCTGTGTGTTCTCTCTTTTGGCCCCCTTTTTTGTGCTTCTGTTCTGTTATGTTCATCAGATGAGGGAGGAAGCAGGAATTCAGTGGCTGTGTGTCGAGCCACATTACAGTAGTCTGAAATCTGAAAGAGCGTAGTAAGCTGTAGTAGTAATACAGGTAGCTTCTTCGTTTTGTGTAAGTAGCCTGTTTTTTCTGCCATGTCACGGTGTTGCAGGAAGTTGATACATGTGTGTTAGCCACAATCCTTTCTTCCGGATGGTTTGTTCTGGGGACTAAAGCAAATAAATTTTGCTAGGATGCTCTTCCATGATTTGGCGTCTCGCGCTGCCAATGCACTATTAGCTACTCTGGCCGTAACTAATTACATTTGCGATCATAAATCTGTTGGAAACAAGTCTGAACTGGCTTCAAGGAACTAATTCAGAAATTGTATTGAAATTATTGTGAAGCACTACTGCACGCAGTGGAATCTGGAGGCCATGTTGGCGCCAAATACTGAATTTCCCGCATCTGTAGTTCAATTAGAGTTGGAGGCCCCGTTTGTTAAAGGCACTGCAATCCTGAACAGAAACTGCAGGAGAAACGGAGAGAATGCCATGAGGCGAGTACAAAAGCTAGAAATTGCATTGTCCCGGCGTGTGCGGCCATGGACGGGCGGCGATGGCATTGGCGCAGCGACGGGAAACACGCATCCGTTGCCGCGCAGTGCTCTTCTGCCGCGACACGAACGAACACATGAGAGCACGAGGAAGGGCAAGCATCCGCCGCTGCGCCGGTCCCTGCTTGCGATGTGGTGCCTGCTCGTTCTCAAGTCTGAACTGTGACGCGGATTGTGTGGGACCCCTGCCCAGCGCTCAGAGGGCCAGTGCCAGAGAGATACAGAAAGGACCTTGGAAAGCTGGAGCCTGGAGGGGGCTTGGCCAGCCGGCGTAGCCTGTGGCTCTACTCTACTGGTACCAGTAGAGCAGACTAGCAGGAGCAGTAGAGTACTGTAGGGAGTAGTGTACTGGTGCTAGAGCGCTGCTCTGGCCTCTGGGTCGTCGTCATCTAGTAGCCCTGGTACTCTTGCTGTGAAGGATTGTACCGTTCCGCATCGCGGTAACTGTACGTACGTACTCGCAGCCTGCTGGCGCGCGGATAGCACTAGCGGCATGGCTGCTGCATGCAGTGTTTGGCTGGCCGAAGCAATGAACACTATTGGCAGTTAAAAGTGTGGCCTACGGTAAAGACAGTCGTGCTTGAAGCTCCCAGGCTGCGGCGCCGCGGCTTTTTCCGGCACGAGCAGGTTCGGAGTACAGTAAAAATCGTGGATCGGCCGAGCAGGTTCGGCGTGCGATCGAGCTGCTGGAGTTGGGCAAGAAGTCGCATCGGTTCCCGTTAGACGGAGCGGGGAGATGCTTGCACAGAAATACGGTTTTCGTTCGACCTCCGGTTCTCCCGGTCGATCAAGTATCAAGCCAAATATCGCTTCGCTATCGCCATGCCTGCATGCGTTGCTCCTGTTGCTTGTGCAGTACTCCTACAGTCCTCCTGCACACGACGGAGAGTCAGAAAGCGAGACAGATCGCGTTCCATGCTTGTCTCGTCCGCCGTGATGTCGGGGGCTAGCAGAACGCGTCGCCATCCTCAGGCGTGTTGCTTTTGAGCTGAAAACGTAAACGCTGCTGTGCTCCTCCTCCTCCCAGGCATGCTCCGGTTCTTGAGGCGCCTCCATGCTTTGTACGACCTGTTGTGTCGACGGGACGTTTCACTTTTCCACCCTAGCTATTGAACGTGACCTCTGCCGATGGGATGGAGCCGCGCCATGCTTGCTTGCCCGGGGACAAAGCGACACGACCTACATAGCGATACGCAGCGTCAACGGCGAGGGGGCTCTCGTGCCCCGGTGCTGTCTGTCTCGTCGCTGGCGATTGGGAACGTGCCATTTCTGTTTCTTTTTTTTTTTTTGAGGCGTATTTTTGTTTCCTCATTTGCAAAGCTTCGGTCACGGCCCAAATTCATGGGGCCGAATTACAGAAATTCCCGAATTACATGTGTCCGCGAGCAAATTCGGCCTAGCCAGGAAATGTTTGGGCCCGTCACTGCAACATTAGTCCGTTGAACAACGACTTCGCCCGATACGAAGTTGGGCTTTCTTTTTGCCTCGCTCGAGGTAGTGTGAAATTGCTCAGGCCGAACGTATAGTACGTGCACGAAGATTGTTCAAATGCAGCCATGTTCAATAGAGTTGCAAAAGAAAAGTTTGGGAGCTTTCATGAATGCCCCAAGGTTCGCAAAGAGGAAAAGGTGTGATGCAGAAGTGAACCTTAAAGCAGGTACAAAATGGTTTAGCGATAGTTCTGGGCTGGTGATGACTATGTAGTAACGTAGTTTCCGGAAATTTAGCGAATTCCAAAACATTTTGTCGAAGCATGTACACATATTCGCATATTCTTGTTCAGTTCAGGACCGGATTAGGTCCCTTGGTCACTCTGGGGTCTGGGCTACCACCCTCCATTGTCGTCGTCCGCGCCCTCCGTTTTTCCCTCCCCTTCCTTGAAATCCCCTCCTCCCATCTCATCTATTCACAGTCCCCGCTCTTTGATCTCTCTCCTCCCAACCTGTCTCTCTCGTCGATCGATCAATCATCTCGAGGAGGAAAGGAGGAAGAAGAAGGCTAGAAGACGATGCCGGACACGACGGACGACATTGCGGAGGGGATATCGTTCCAGGCGTTCGAGGATGACTGCCGCCTGCTGGGCAGCCTCCTCCACGACGTCCTCCTCCGCGAGCTCGGCCCGCGATTCATCGACATCCTCGAGCGCAACCGGATCCTCGCCCAGGTACATATTACCTTCTCCTCCTGCTGCTGCTTCGATCCGTCGATTTGACGATCAATGCACTTCATGTGTGATGGATGTGATCGTAACTGACATTGTTGTTTCGGCTGGTCGGTGCGTGATCGATCGACCACGACCAGAGCGCCGTCTCGATGCGCGCGGCGGGGATGGAGGACACGGCGGGGGGCGCGCGCGGGCCGCAGCGCTCAGAGGGCCAGTGCCAGAGAGATACAGAAAGGACCTTGGAAAGCTGGAGCCTGGAGGGGGCTTGGCCAGCCGGCGTAGCCTGTGGCTCTACTCTACTGGTACCAGTAGAGCAGACTAGCAGGAGCAGTAGAGTACTGTAGGGAGTAGTGTACTGGTGCTAGAGCGCTGCTCTGGCCTCTGGGTCGTCGTCATCTAGTAGCCCTGGTACTCTTGCTGTGAAGGATTGTACCGTTCCGCATCGCGGTAACTGTACGTACGTACTCGCAGCCTGCTGGCGCGCGGATAGCACTAGCGGCATGGCTGCTGCATGCAGTGTTTGGCTGGCCGAAGCAATGAACACTATTGGCAGTTAAAAGTGTGGCCTACGGTAAAGACAGTCGTGCTTGAAGCTCCCAGGCTGCGGCGCCGCGGCTTTTTCCGGCACGAGCAGGTTCGGAGTACAGTAAAAATCGTGGATCGGCCGAGCAGGTTCGGCGTGCGATCGAGCTGCTGGAGTTGGGCAAGAAGTCGCATCGGTTCCCGTTAGACGGAGCGGGGAGATGCTTGCACAGAAATACGGTTTTCGTTCGACCTCCGGTTCTCCCGGTCGATCAAGTATCAAGCCAAATATCGCTTCGCTATCGCCATGCCTGCATGCGTTGCTCCTGTTGCTTGTGCAGTACTCCTACAGTCCTCCTGCACACGACGGAGAGTCAGAAAGCGAGACAGATCGCGTTCCATGCTTGTCTCGTCCGCCGTGATGTCGGGGGCTAGCAGAACGCGTCGCCATCCTCAGGCGTGTTGCTTTTGAGCTGAAAACGTAAACGCTGCTGTGCTCCTCCTCCTCCCAGGCATGCTCCGGTTCTTGAGGCGCCTCCATGCTTTGTACGACCTGTTGTGTCGACGGGACGTTTCACTTTTCCACCCTAGCTATTGAACGTGACCTCTGCCGATGGGATGGAGCCGCGCCATGCTTGCTTGCCCGGGGACAAAGCGACACGACCTACATAGCGATACGCAGCGTCAACGGCGAGGGGGCTCTCGTGCCCCGGTGCTGTCTGTCTCGTCGCTGGCGATTGGGAACGTGCCATTTCTGTTTCTTTTTTTTTTTTTGAGGCGTATTTTTGTTTCCTCATTTGCAAAGCTTCGGTCACGGCCCAAATTCATGGGGCCGAATTACAGAAATTCCCGAATTACATGTGTCCGCGAGCAAATTCGGCCTAGCCAGGAAATGTTTGGGCCCGTCACTGCAACATTAGTCCGTTGAACAACGACTTCGCCCGATACGAAGTTGGGCTTTCTTTTTGCCTCGCTCGAGGTAGTGTGAAATTGCTCAGGCCGAACGTATAGTACGTGCACGAAGATTGTTCAAATGCAGCCATGTTCAATAGAGTTGCAAAAGAAAAGTTTGGGAGCTTTCATGAATGCCCCAAGGTTCGCAAAGAGGAAAAGGTGTGATGCAGAAGTGAACCTTAAAGCAGGTACAAAATGGTTTAGCGATAGTTCTGGGCTGGTGATGACTATGTAGTAACGTAGTTTCCGGAAATTTAGCGAATTCCAAAACATTTTGTCGAAGCATGTACACATATTCGCATATTCTTGTTCAGTTCAGGACCGGATTAGGTCCCTTGGTCACTCTGGGGTCTGGGCTACCACCCTCCATTGTCGTCGTCCGCGCCCTCCGTTTTTCCCTCCCCTTCCTTGAAATCCCCTCCTCCCATCTCATCTATTCACAGTCCCCGCTCTTTGATCTCTCTCCTCCCAACCT
This sequence comes from Eragrostis tef, assembly GCA_000970635.1. Classification (NCBI taxonomy): domain Eukaryota; kingdom Viridiplantae; phylum Streptophyta; class Magnoliopsida; order Poales; family Poaceae; genus Eragrostis; species Eragrostis tef. The sequence goes on from LAPY01000065.1 coordinate 24,136, forward strand.
GTCTCTCTCGTCGATCGATCAATCATCTCGAGGAGGAAAGGAGGAAGAAGAAGGCTAGAAGACGATGCCGGACACGACGGACGACATTGCGGAGGGGATATCGTTCCAGGCGTTCGAGGATGACTGCCGCCTGCTGGGCAGCCTCCTCCACGACGTCCTCCTCCGCGAGCTCGGCCCGCGATTCATCGACATCCTCGAGCGCAACCGGATCCTCGCCCAGGTACATATTACCTTCTCCTCCTGCTGCTGCTTCGATCCGTCGATTTGACGATCAATGCACTTCATGTGTGATGGATGTGATCGTAACTGACATTGTTGTTTCGGCTGGTCGGTGCGTGATCGATCGACCACGACCAGAGCGCCGTCTCGATGCGCGCGGCGGGGATGGAGGACACGGCGGTCGTCGTCGAGCGCCAGCTGGAGGCCGAGCTGGCCGCCATGTCCCTCGAGGACGCGCTCTGCCTCGCCCGCGCCTTCTCCCACTACCTAAACCTCGTCGGCATCGCAGAGACCCACCACAGGTGTGTTTTCTGCACACAAACCTCCAGTGTTCCGTCATCTTCGTCGTTGTTCTAGGACTAGTTCACAGTTGAACACGTGACGTGAGTATATGCACAATGGGTTGATGAATGTATCATATTCTTGGAGCAGAATTCAACCTGCAGGACTTGGATGATAGAAATCATATTGTATTTTGCGATGCGAATTGAAACGGTTGGGTTTTGGGTGCATGGGACAGATTCCCCCGGTAATGTGTCATAGACCGGCGAATTAAGCATGTGTTACCCCTCGCAAAAAAAAAACATGTGTTACAGCTAGCATGCAACGATAATATTTGGAGCGAACAATTTAAAGGTTTTTGTTATCCATTTTGACAATTTACAACACGAATCACTCATTTGATGCTTTGTTCCCTTCAACACGTGTCATACGTTGCAGCAGTCTATGATCTGCACTTCTTTCAACTCTGGGCCATGGTTAATTGTTTCCATGTGACCTTCCTCGGTCACACTTAAATGTAGGAGCATTAGTCGCGCACACTTGATCATGTGGTCGCCATTGGGAATATTTTGTCATGAGCCATTGGTTGAATCTAGTAACAGGCTTCCCTGTACTACTTACAGTTCTAATAACTGTTTTTAATGAACTACAATAGTTTGACAGATTTAGCAGCAGCCAAGAGTCTGAGCAAACACATTCCAGTAGGAGCATTAGTCGCAACGACATGATATGTTGATTATGTTGTCATCGATGAGAATATTTTGTTGTGAGATATCGATGTTTTTGGAATCTAGTAACATAATTTCCTGTATGACCTTTGTTCTAATAACTATTTTACAGAACTATATCAGTTTGACAGATTTAGCACTAGCCGACAGTCTGTGCAAACGCTTAAGGAAAAAAGAAATTTATCATGGGCAACAACTTTTTCCAGATGGGGGCTCATGTGTGTTGCGACAGCACTATCTTTCCATTACTTAAGCCGTGAACATTTTTTTACCTAATCTGGAAAGCCTAAAACTTAGTCGATATAATGGTGCTCTGGTTATCATACTGCATCGAGGATACATATTTCTCCTTTTTATGCAGGGTTCGTCAATCACGTGAGGTTGAACATCTGTCAAAATCATGTGATGATATATTCGACAAGTTGATTCAGAGTGGTGTCCCTCCAGAAGAACTCTATGACACAGTCTGCAAGCAGGTACTTTGCACCTGAGGCAAATCCTTTTCTTTTTCTAAGTTATTTATAAGAATGGCATGCATTATTGACCTTGTTAATTACTTTTGACCTTTTTTCCCGTGTGTAGGAGGTTGAAATTGTTCTGACTGCTCATCCCACTCAGATAAATCGACGAACTTTGCAGTACAAGCACCTTAGAATAGCTGTGAGTTTAATATCAATTTGCCAAAAATGATTGTACTCCATTTCCCTCGTTGGTTGCTTTACAATTCGGTGTCACGTAATCTCTAACACTGAATCTTCTGTTTCAATTACTAATGGAACCGTGCTGCAGCATCTCTTGGAGTTCAATGAACGCCCTGATCTTAGCCATGAGGATAAAGAAATGCTAATTGAAGATCTGGTACTTCAAAATTCAGAGAATTGACTCGTTCATCATTATACTTTTTTTTCTTGACTATTCTAAGCTCCTCTCACTATGATTCCAGGTTAGGGAAATAACAGCAATATGGCAGACTGATGAGTTGAGGCGCCATAAACCTACACCAGTTGATGAAGCTAGGGCCGGTAAGAAATTTATGCATTTGGGCTTCTGGTTTCTTACTGATATTGCATCCGTGCATTCCTCATTGTATCTCGACTTTGCAGGCCTTCATATTGTTGAGCAATCCCTATGGAAAGCAGTACCTCATTATCTTCGCCGTGTTAGCAATGCTCTAAAGAAGGTACAAATACGGTGGTTTCTTTTGTAGGATTTTACTTCTTGGTTCCTTGCAAGAACAAAATCTAAAACTTTCTCTTCGTGCGTACCTTGCGTATAGCACACTGGCAGCCCGCTTCCACTAACCTGCACCCCAATCAAGTTTGGGTCATGGATGGGTGGTGACATAGATGGGAATCCTAATGTTACAGCAGAAGTAAGATCTATATCCTAAGTTATCAATGGCTTCATTATGCTTTTTTACTCAATGTACGAATCCGATAGTGTGAGTTTTCCACATCTGTAAACATTTGATGCAATCAGGGGTACTGAAATATTGTCATTTCTTTGATTTAGGTTACTAGGGACGTTTCATTATTGTCCCGTTGGATGGCAATTGACTTGTACATTCGGGAGTTAGACAGTCTCAGCTTTGAGCTATCAGTCAAGAGATGCAGCGATAAGCTTGCAAGCTTAGCTAATGATATCTTACTGAAAGGTAGTTGTCATTGTCTATTACCTGATTTATCAAATTTTTAATTAATTCCAGTTTTGCCAGAAGTAGGCTCGTTACTGCTAGTTGAAAGCTTTTGGGCTGTTAGCTAGTTTGATATTGTATTGGTAACACTTGTCTGCATAAATGATTCTGACATCTGTAGCCATCTGAACTATTCCGCACATGATGTGCATGTTTCTTAAACAGTTCATTGCTAACTTTGTATTGATATTTTCATGTGACAACTACAGAGTCAGCATCTGAGGAGCTAAAGGCCAATAACTGGGATCCAACAGTGCCTCAGAAGATCACGAAGCTTCATCATAGCTCGGCGTTGCCTGCTCAGCTTCCTTCTGGTGCGGCCTCATGTACAGGTACATGTCTATGTTTGGAGCAGATTAGTGTTCTGCATATATAAAAAGATTGCAAGTTTTTGGTTATTCTGGCGACTAAATTAATGGTTTTTCATTAAAAAAATAGTTTACTCCAGCATCTCTAGCATAGTGAACATGTTGTCCCAAAATCCTATTACTTACATGAGGAAGTATAGTCTGTAGCTTAAAATTGGTTAATATGAATTGCTCAAATTAACTCTTTATCTCGTCAATCAACATCATTATCTATCTTAATATTTGATAACCACCACAATGGCTCTCAAGGCCTAGAAATTACCACATTAATTGGAAAAAAGAACAAAAAAATTAACCACCGCTATCATTACGGGATAAAAATTAGCCCACAATACCCCTACACAATTATACTACCGTCATTACAAAAATATTAGCCTGAATGCCTTTATTACTCTTCTTTATAAATTATCCACCATTTTCAATATGAAAAAAAGAACTAACTCAGAACACCCACTCAACCTGGATATGAGAAAATCCATTAAAAAATATATTAGTGTTCTGCAACAGCCCCATCTGCATCTCAACCTGGATCTAAGAAAATCTTTGTGTGATATAAAATATTTAATAATTTGTTTAAAGCTTTCCTTTAGAACGTCAGTAGTCCTATATTATATCAGATTACAATAGTGCTGTTCAGAAACATTACCATTTACAATTGCCCCGGAATTTCATTACCATTTGCAATGGAATTACAACATGTCTTTCCAGGTCTGGTTCAGAAACATAAATGTAAAGCAAATAAACTACAAACAGTGCTTTTCAGACAAAATTATTTAGTTAACGGGCATATTGTCCTGTGTAACAAGGAATTAACATTCTTTACCATCTACCTCATCACTAATACCACATGGTTTTCTTGTGACAGCTTATGTAACAAATCCACATTGTCACACATTAACGAAATTGTGCATTATTTCCACATGACTAGTAACCTGTAACGTTGATTCTCTAACCACGAGTGATTATACTTGATGCAGAATGCGGTGATGGAGAATCTCAATTCAGGATCATAAATCTTCCAAGGAACTCATCAAGTCGTCAGGTTAGAGCAAGTAATATTTTGTGTATTTGTAAGTGAAGCTCATAGGAGCAACATTTACTGATCTATCAAATTTAGGCAAATATACATCTGGTCCACCTGGCATCCACAATATTAATAATAAAGATTTTGGTAGCTGTTTAGTCCAGTTAGCAAAGCAGGAACACTTTCTGTAGAGATAAATTTAATATATTTCTTAATTTGTTCTTGCAAAAATAATTAATCCTTGTTAACACTAAGAAGAACTGCATGTCACTGTTTTGAGTACATGAAAAACAAATACAAAAACCAAACAAATGAAATGAAGAACGCATGCTCTATTCCGCCTCTACTTGAGCATTTGTGCCACATACGAAAATAATTATTTCATTTTTTTGTAGATGGGTATAAATTTAACCGACAGATTTGAAGACAGCCCATTGTCATCTCCTACTGGTCGTCAGTCAGTGGTAGCAGTATCGCCAATGGGTAGAACTCCAAGTGGCGGTCAACTAAGGAAGTTGTTCAAAGAATCTCACATAGGTAGGTCATCAAGCTTCCGAAAGCTTCTTGAGCCAAGCCTATCAGACAAACCAGGAATTACTCCTTACAGGGTTGTCCTTGGAAATATGAAAGAAAAGGTTAGAATCCATCTTTCATATTTATTAGAAATAATTTGAATATGAGAAATGCTTGATTATCATATTGATACTATGCCTTGCTTTGAAGATTTTTCCTACTTTACAAACTAGAAATCCAAATATTTTGCCCCCAATGGGCTGGCTAATTTGCTGAAATTTAATGTGAAATCAAAGACCGAACCAAACAAACAATGATGGATATATACAGGATCAAATTGGTATGATTCACACAATGTTTTTTTTTTCATTTATTGCGCTCATTGAACATTCCTCTGGTCAGCTGATGAAGACACGTAGAAGGTTAGAGCTTCTTCTTGAGGATCTACCATGTGACTATGACACTGAAGAATATTGTGAAACAGCAGATCAACTTTTGGAGCCGTTGCTTTTGTGCTATCAATCACTGGTTAGTCCTCTTAAAGAACCATAATTGAGCAATGCTGGCTTAGTCATTTCATGTTTGTAGGATATAATGTTTAACCAATTATCGATTTGAGTATTTGTGCTAGAAAAAAATACTGCAGATATTCTTAGCATTTGCATTTTTTTTATAAACCATTGCTGGTGATGGGGGCGATCCCCAATACCAAATGCTATCCATTTTACGACGTCAGGTTTTCCTGAAAATGGAAGTACTTAAATGCAGTTAAATTGGTAAATTGGACCCCCCCCCTTTTCAAAACATGCTTTGCATTTTTCATTAAGAGAAATAAGAAGTTTACAATGATTTAGCATCTAGGACATGAATCCGGACTATTATTTTTATCAGAAACAGCTAAGGTACCTACGGAATTTGTACTCTTCCGTAATACAAATTCCTTTTGAATCTATTACTGCTCACATCTGCCATTGCTTTGTGAAGCAATCATGTGGATCCAGCGTGCTCGCCGATGGTCGCTTAGCAGATTTAATACGAAGGGTTGCAACCTTTGGTATGGCGCTAATGAAGCTCGACGTGCGTCAGGTACAGACAATTATTACTAATGTTGCATATGCATGCTTAGTTTCTTTTTCCCTTCATATTGGTAACTTCAGAAAAAGAAAAAACTTTGGTGAAGTCTATTATTTTGAGAAATCATGTAAGTCTTTTATTACCTCAGGAATCTGGTCGACACACAGAAACACTTGATGCCGTCACGACTTACTTGGATCTTGGTGTTTATAGCGAGTGGGATGAAGAGAAGAAGTTGGATTTCTTGACTAGAGAGCTGAAAGGGAAGCGTCCTCTAGTCCCCCCCAAACATAGAGGTTATATGGCGTGCATGTGTAAACCAACTTTTCCATTGTTAGGGATAAATGGCTTAGCTCATTTCTTAAGTTATATGGCGTTATATTTCTTTTCTTTTATGAAAACTTCAGACTCGTTCTAGTTGAGTTTCATAATCTTTCAAAGAAAAAGGAATGATCTTTAACTCACATTTGCGTTTGTTTACCTGTGTTCAGGTTTCTGCTGATGTGAAAGAGGTTCTTGACACTTTCCGAGTTGCTGCCGAATTAGGAAGCGACTCACTTGGAGCATACGTGATTTCAATGGCCTCAAACGTATGAAGTGACACCATTTCTATAATGCTGTATAAGAGAAACAGAAACTCTGTTTATGCATATCCTGCCATTTAGATTTCTGACTGATCCTGGCCTGCAAATTACCTAGTAGTGGAGCAAAATGAGATGTGCATCTTCCATGCCATGCTTGTTGCTGCCATACTAAGATTAGCCATGTCGAATCAGATTTGGTTACACAACTTAGGAGTGATTAACATGGTTGCAATCTTCATGCAGGCAAGCGATGTCCTAGCTGTTGAGCTGTTACAGAAGGATGCGAGGCTTACAGTTAGCGGGGACCTAGGAAGGCCATGTCCTGGTGGAACGTATGCACTGCTTTTCTATGATGGGAACTTATTAAATTCATAAGAGCTTCACTATGACAATCGATCGTGCCTGCTTGTTATGTCGTTACAACATCTTATTTACCATGACGATGTCGTTTGATTAGTCTGCAACCTCATCACTGGTGAACAGGTTGAGAGTTGTTCCCTTGTTCGAGACCGTGAAAGATTTGAGAGAAGCCGGCTCAGCTATCAGGAAGCTGCTGTCCATCGACTGGTACAGAGAGCCTATCATCAAGAACCACAACGGCCACCAAGAGGTACAGACAGCAAGAAGGCTGTTACTTGAGCCACTCTGATTTTTGTCTGAAAAAACTGTTGAAGTGTCTTTCAACAACTGTTTCGTGCTGGTGATGGTGGGGTACTCGGACTCCGGCAAGGACGCCGGTCGCTTCACGGCGGCGTGGGAGCTGTACAAGGCCCAGGAGGACGTGGTGGCGGCGTGCACGGCGTTCGGCATCAAGGTGACGCTCTTCCACGGGCGCGGCGGCAGCATCGGCCGCGGCGGCGGGCCGCGCCGGGGTCGGTGATGGGCACGCTCCGGTCCACGGAGCAAGGGGAGATGGCGCAGGCCAAGTTCGGCCTGCCCCAGACCGCGGTCCGGCAGCTTGAGGTCTACACGACGGCGGTGCTGCTGGCGACGCTCCGGCCGCCGCACCCGCCGCGCAGCGGATGGAGGAGATCTCCCGCGTGAGCTGCGCGCACTACTTCAAGCTGACCGCACGGTGTACGAGGACCCCGAGTTCATCACCTACTTCCAGGAGGCGACCCCGCAGGCGGAGCTGGGCCACCTCAACATCGGCAGGGGGCCCGCGAAGCGGAGGCCCGTGGGGGTTCGCGGGGG
>LAPY01000065.1:31975-46902 GCA_000970635.1 Eragrostis tef
GGCCCGAGGGGAGCCGCCGGGCCGTGGGAGCCGAGCTGAGGCGGGAGCTGGCGCGCACGGAAAGGTGCGTGCTCGCGGTGAGCGGGCACAGCAAGCTGTCGGCGCACAACCGGGGGCTGAGGAGGCTCATCGAGAGCCGGCTCGCGTACCTCAACCCCATGAACATGCTGCAGGTGGAGGTGCTGCGCAGGCTCCGCCGCGACGACGACAACCGCAAGCTCCGCGACGCGCTGCTTATCACCATCAACGGCATCGCAGCTGGGATGCGAAACACCGGCTGATCGTCAACAAGGTCTGCTATTGGTAGTCCAGCCGTCCAGGATGAGTGAGGACTTGGTCGATTAAGCCTTCCTGGATCGAGATTTTGATCTTTTCGTTCTTTCTCTTTTTTCTTCTTCTTAATTTATGACTTCCGATGAACAGCAGACTGTAATTTTTGAACAACGATGCTTGCTGCTTAATTACTCCGTCCCGACCACTCGGAAGTCTCACGCTGGTGACTGGAGGATGACGATGATGGCATCGGTCCGTTCAGGAGTTGGCATCGGTCCGTTCAGGAGTTGCCGAGTTGCTGCGCACCGACACATGTTCATCGGTCCGTTCGATTGATTGCGAGTTTGCGCGGGAATTCTCGTGACTCGGCCACCGCCGCCGATGGCTACGCGGTTACGTGACCCCTGGATTCCGGACGACCAGCTCGGGTCGACGTCGGTGCGCGCTCGTCGCGTCGCGTGCCCTGAATGGCGCGCGACCCGTCAACGCGGGCCAGCGTTTGGATTGACCTCGATTTCTCTTGAATTAATTATTCATTCAATAGAAGATTATTAGAGCGTACCATATGATACTCCATTAACACGCGTGGGGTTAATTGTTTGTCACCAAGTTGACACTTGGGTAGTGGGAAACAAACAACGCGCCGCCCGTAATGCATACCAACAGGTCCGCCACCCTGCATGCTGGGACGGTTTCCTTTTACAAATGATTTTCTCGTACAATTTCCAGGTCTCAGTCTCATGAACCAAAAAAAAATGATAAACGAGCATTGGTTTTTAGCCCCTTTCAAGATTGCCCTTTCTGGCATGATATGAGACAGAAATACATGCTGTTATGTTCTCACAGGGCGATTAGGTAACCTGGCGTCTGCATAATATCGCAGCGACGATTGTTTATGAGTTGTTTGTTAGATCGTTGTGGTCATTAGCTGTTCATCCGAAAGATTGCATGGAAAGCGAAAGATGCTGAAAACGGGGCTCAATCAGGCACATGTGGACAGAAACAAAAATACTTTAGTGAAGCCCAGGTCAACGAAATATACAGTGACGGTGCTAGTGTCACAAGCGACATGATGGAGCTGGCATGGTTGCCACGGTAGTTAAGCTGAAGCTGACTATGCAGAAGTATAAAACCTTGGTTGTAATGGCATGCCACTTGAGGACAAATTAGCACCACCAAACATGTGACTTTGGTACCCAAATTTTCTTGGTCATAAAAATGATACAAAGTTATAAATATCATAAGTTTCATGGCTCTGGTAGTTAAATATTCTTCATCAGTATTATACCTATTATGTTTATAGTAACCAGATCTGAGGCAGAAATTATTTATTTTGAAGAAAAACCAGCATTAAAATGAAAGTGAGTTTTTCTTTTTGTAATTTCTTTAAAAACATCAGTGAAATAATATTATTGTCACAAGCTTGATTTTATATAGCAGTAACCCCATTTATTCAGCCTACAAGTGGATTGACTTTTGAGTCAACTTTAAGAATCCCCTCTTTCATGGAGTACCTGCAGATGTTCAACTTAGACTTTGAAGTTTGAACGAATCAACATCGAGAAGGTTTTGTATCATGCATGCAGGCGAAATGTTCAAATCCACACACCCATCACGAAGCCATGTGCACACACCTCTTCGACGCAACCAAAATCCAAAAGCCTTTTGTCTTCTTCACTGTTAATTGTTCTCTAACAAAAGAAGGGAGCGCAGAACGCCCTTTTTAACTTTCGCTTTGCAACTGTTCCATTTTTTCTTCTGAGCTTCGGATAAGGTTATTGCATTTTTTTTAACTGTAAGGGACAAGGTAGAAGGACCTCGGCTGGACCATGTGACAAAAGGTTAAAATAATTCCTTTAAAATGTTAAAATGAGTCATTAAGATACTGTACAATATTCAACTGTTCACCGTTTTGTTTCTCCTCTTGTCAGAGTGTCAGTCAGGGCTCAACAAACAGTGCTTGCATTGTTTCCTGGCGAGTGGCGAGCTACTAATCAGTAGCGCTAGTGCTAAAATAGAGTAGTAGTGTTGCTTAGGGGGAAATGAAACCAGTGACACGCATCTGTGATCTCAAACAGGCATAGTGTTGCTTAAACTAGGAAGGTTGCATATCACGGTAAGGCTCAAAAGTAAGTTTAACGTGTCAATAGCTCGCTAATTATTTTCCACAAAAAGAAAACAGCTCACTTATTAGACAAGAGAAATGTTAAATCCAGAATAGTAAGGGGTCAAAGTAATTAGAGAGGCAGTCTTTTTCCAACCCAGCAGACGCAATGAATTAATGCGTGTTTGCTTCTGATCCTCAAAATATTGCCTGGGCCAGGCATCGAGTGCCTGCGGCTGAGATTGCTGCCTGGGGCAGGCAGCCCAGGCCAGGACTCGAAGCAAACAGACCCTTAGTGACACTTCACAATGCCCCGTCGCGCACACACGAGACGTGACGAGTGGAAGCTGGAATCCATTCCCACTCGGCAGTGAGAGAAATTTCTTGTGCGAAGTACAGGGTCACATGCGTTGGATTTTGGGGCAATAGGCGACGAGAGCCGGAAAAGGGGTGAGAGAAAGGAGAGGCCATTCTCGTCTTGTTCGCTTGCTTCCTGCTGTTCTCGCGGTTACCACTGTCACGCCTTCAATGCTGCCGCGTTACTGCTGGATCTGAGAGACTATCGCACTCCTGCTTCCTCCTTTTCCACAATTTTTCTTCTGGAATTCTGCCTTCCGGTGCTGCTTCCGTGCCGCATCCGTGAGAAAGGTGGGATCTTGGCTCAGTTTCTGGAAGATTTGATTTATTTTTTCTTCTCCCACTTCCTTTTGGCTCGGTTTCTGAGAATCCTGTTTCTTCCGAAATGCAGTGTTGCGCGTTCTGATTTCGGGAGAAGCTCGCTTTGCGGTGCTCGAGGCGAGACCTCTGCCGCGTTCTTGCATCGCCAACCGGGAGAGAGAAGGAAGCGAGGAGAAAGGAAAGAAGCGGAATTTCGCTTGGTTGCTGCGGAAATCCGCTAGATTTCCTCTCGGAGAAGCTCAATTCCCCGCTGATTTTGGTGCGTGGCATGATTCTCCCTTCCATTTCCGCCAACCAAGCAGCAGCAGCGACGACACTGTAGTGCTAGCCTACTGGTCTCCAATGGCGTCCTCGCCTTCGCCCTCCCCGGGCACCATCAAGGCCACCGTGCCGCCGTCCACTACAACCCCGTCGCCGGCATCCACCACACCAGGCTCCTCGGCTCCGGTGACGCAGCCCAATGCCACCCCTTCCCTCCGCAACCGTGCCCCCTCCACAACCCGCGTCCCCACCCCCCTCGTCTCCGCCGCCTCCGGCCACGGTGTCGCCACCGCCAGTAATTGTTGCTTCTCCACCACCCGCCCCAGCAGCAGTTGTGCCGCCACCATCACCGCCGGTTGCAGTGCCGCCGCCACCTACACCTGCCGCCCCTCCAAAGACTTCACCTTTTGTTCCCCCTGTTGCCGCGTCGCCACCCCCATCAACATTGCCGGCACCGAATCCACCGGCAGACACAACCCCGCCGACGGTAGCACAGTCGCCTCCACCACCAGGGCGCCGCGGGCCACCAAGAACGCCGACAGCTCAGCCAGAATCTCCACCCCTGGCACCACCACCTTCGGGAATTCCTGTCAAACCTTCCCCAACCAGTCCCGCACCGACCTCCAGAGATCCTTCAATCCCTACTCCTACGCCTCCTGGCTCTGATCCTTCGTCAGTGCCAGCCCCAGCTTCAATAGTTGGTCCAACCGATCCAACCAGCCCAGTAACGACCGGGAGCCCTGGTTCCAACAAGTCATCCAGTCCCACTGCGCATGGCATCAGCCCTCCACCGAGCAGTGGTGGAATGTCTTCCGGTGCAAAGGCAGGCATTGGCATTGTCGTCGCTCTTCTTGTGCTTAGCTTGGTTGGAGCTGCGGTTTGGTACAAGAAGAAACGGAGAAGAGTGCATGGTTATCATGCTGGATTCATAATGCCTTCGCCGGCCTCCTCGCCTACCCAAGTGCTAGGTAATTTAATTAAGTGCATTTGCAGAAAGCACATGCCTTAAAAGTTAAAATTTAGTCTTTATATATGCCTAAAGTGATGAACCGAGCATCTGCAACTCATTTTTGTCCAGGGTATTCAGGTAAAACTAACTACAGTGCTGCGAGTCCTGAGTCAAAAGAATCAATGCCAGAGTTCAGCATGAGCAATTGTGGCTTCTTCACTTATGAGGAATTACATCAGATCACAAATGGTTTCTCAGCTCAGAACCTGCTAGGGGAAGGTGGATTTGGGTCAGTGTACAAGGGTTGCTTGGCTGATGGAAGAGAGGTCGCAGTTAAGAAACTAAAAGATGGTGGCGGGCAGGGGGAACGTGAGTTCCAAGCTGAGGTGGAGATTATCAGTCGTGTGCATCATCGCCATCTAGTTTCCCTTGTAGGGTATTGCATTTCGGCTGACCAGAGATTGCTTGTCTATGATTTTGTGCCAAACAACACACTACACTATCATCTTCATGGTATGGTGAAAACTTTTTATGTATTATTACACAGGAGCATTTCCACTGTCCAGAGTTCAGACTAAACAATTGTTGTATACTTGTATTGACCTGTCATAGGACGCGGAGTTCCGGTGTTGGACTGGCCAGCTAGGGTTAAAATCGCAGCTGGCTCGGCTCGCGGACTAGCCTATCTCCATGAAGATTGTAATGACATTTTTCGTTTCTTCTTTACATTTGTTCATGTGATAATTTCCACTAATCTTAATATTTTTTTATACTTAATTCTTTTGCTGCCAGGTCACCCGAGAATAATTCACAGGGATATAAAATCTTCCAATATTTTGCTGGATAACAACTTTGAAGCACAGGTACCAATGCATTCTACATATAATTTGACAAGTACAGTATCGTATAGTGAAACTGTTTTCACTGACTGGATGGGTGCACTTGCTAGGTTGCTGATTTTGGCCTCGCAAGGTTGGCTCTGGATGCTTGCACGCATGTAACCACGCGGGTGATGGGAACTTTTGGGTATGTAAAACAGTGTCAAGTAGAAAAAGAACAATTGACATTTGCTTGTTATCTGATGCTTGTTCCTTATTTAGGTATCTGGCTCCAGAGTATGCGTCAAGTGGCAAATTGACTGAGAGATCTGATGTATTCTCTTTTGGTGTTGTTCTCTTGGAGCTTATTACTGGTAGAAAGCCTGTTGATGCATCAAAGCCATTGGGTGATGAGAGCCTTGTTGAGTGGGTAAGCTACAACAGTAAATATTGATTCATAAAGATGTTTCCAGATCCCTTCACTGATACAGTAAAACTAAGCATAACCTAAATTTATTTCATAATTGACTGTCAAGTAGACTCACTGATAACGTTTAAGTTCAATATGAGAGTTTGAAAAATAGCGAATAAGTATACACTACCTAACTCTTCAAACACCATTATTGAACTATGATGTTTCAAAGATAATCCATCTGGTCAGTCTAAACATTCTAGTAGTAAATTATGTGGACCAGCTATTTGAGGATGGATTCTGACATAGTACTCCTTTTGTAGCCCTTGAATCGAACCATTTTCTGATGGCGAAGTTATTTGCAGGCTAGGCCATTGCTCGCACAAGCGCTTGAAACTGGCACAGTAAGGGAGCTGGTGGACCAAAGACTTGATAAGGACTATAACGAAGTTGAAATGTTCCGTATGATTGAAGCTGCAGCTGCTTGTATTCGGCATTCAGCATCCCGGAGACCCAAAATGAGTCAGGTATTATATTGAAGATCTTTTCCACATCTCATTAAACCAGACCTTGACATTCTGTCACTTCTATCCTCTCAGGTGGTGCGGGCTCTTGATAGCTTAGCTGATGTCGATCTGACCAACGGTGTTCAGCCTGGTAAGAGTGAGCTGTTCAACGTTGCAAATACGGCGGAGATCAGGCTGTTTCAGCAGATGGCATTTGGAAGCCAGGATTTCACAACTGATTTCAGCCAGTCTAGCTGGAACAGCCAGAGTAGAGGTCTTGATACCTCGGGTTCGAGGCAATTGTAACCATCAATTGTAACCATCATCGTAAATTCGTAATCTAATTAGCTAGGGCATCTTGTATTGAATTTTTCTCGTGCAATTCTTTGATTGGGGTCCGATCATGTAGATTTATTTTAGCTGTCCGTCTACTACTAACATGTGCTGATGTCTGCTTGAGTGTGCAAATTGATTCCCTGATAAACAAAAGTTTGGTAACTGTTGAAGAGAAGCTGCTGTATTCAGCCGCTAGTGCATTTTTCGATTGCTCTTGCAGAATTTACAGTGTCACCAATGCTTCCAAAATGGGACTGGGATGGTTCTTGGCTTATACCTGGTTGTTACTTCAGTATCCTCTTTGGATTTTGGAATCCCTATCCCAGGCGAATTCATCTATCTAGATCTGACAACGACATGGAACTTTATGCGCAACTTTATTTGTCCGCTTCAAGAGTGCGCCCGAATGTGCTTGTGCGTCACACATGGTAGAATATGAAACGCATCAGATTTCTGTGACGTCGACACTGCTCACACATGCTCCTCTCTCTGAAGTCTGAACCGAAAGGGAGAATATGGAATGAAATGAAGTGTGAACAAAGATCAGGGGACATCTGCAACAGGCGGCCCTAATTGCCGTCCTAAGTGCCGTGCCCTTTACAGGTGTGTTAGAGGAAGGCAGAAGGGCAGATTTGACCCGGAAGATGGCCCATCGGATATAACGGGACACCACCGTCCCAGGACACTAACGCCACCTACTAATCATGTGTTCATGTGGCATGTGCGAAGTCACAGCACTTGTTCTTGTGATGACGCATGCCATGAGCTATAGGGCACGCTCCACAGTGACTGCCTGAGTGCTTATTGCGCGTGCCACACGGTAATCTAGTGGTAGTGGAGACTGATCCATTTCCAGTCTCCGGAGACTCGTGACTTCCGTAACGGGGATGAAGAATTGCGGTAGATTTTTTGGTCGAATTGAGTTAAAAGCTCATCAACTTACATCTCCGCTAAAATATCTAACATGCTGCTTTTTTTTTGAAAGAACTGGAGGGGGTAAAGAGCCCCCTACAGATTAATATATTTTATTATATAAATAAAGAGTACATAAAACAAAAAGAAAAAGCAAAAAGGTAAAATTACAGTCACTAAGCTCTCGTCTGTATCCATAACTTCAAAGGATCAGCAATTCCTTTTCTAGCTCTATGGACAACCATATTCAGCTCACTGAAAAATCTTGCTCTGCAACTTGCAACTGTTGGATCAATGTCTTGAAATATCCAATTATTCCTCTCCTTCCAGATACTCCAGCACATCAGAATTATCACATCCATATAGAATGGCTCATTTAGCCTCCTTTTGACCCATTTTATGAGAGGGAGCACCTGCAGGTGTCTCGGCACATTGATTCCAATTGATCCCCAGCAAGCTCTAGCAAAGTTACACCTAATAAACAGATGCAGTAGAGACTCCTGTTTTTGCAAGATGCACAATTCACACACATATGAGTCTAGGAACATATTTCTTCTCCTTAGCATTCCCCTTGTATTAAGTCTGTCTTTCATTAGCAGCCAAAAAAACACTTGATGTTTTGGTTGGCTGGAGGACTTCCATAACCACTTAAATGCCCTGTCCACATGTGTATGTCCCTTCATTACCTTATATGCTTTAGATGTTGAGTATACACCATTTCCCCATATATAAGACAATACATCGTTCCCATCTTCCAAGTTCAATCTGTCTAGAATGCCCAGTAGTTGCTGCATTTGGTCATATGCTTGTTCAGATAGAGGCAAATGAAAAAGATCTAGGAAGTTTGGTATGTCCCAAGCTTTTGCCAAAGACAAGTTTTTCTTCTTCACAAAAGAATAGAGTTCAGGAAAAACTTGCATTGGTACAATTCCTCTCCATTGGTCTTGCCAAAACCATACTGTTGTTCCATTCTTCGGGATAGGTGCTATTCCTTTGTACTGATCATTCAATTTCATAATGTCTCTCCACCAAAAGGATCCCTTCTTGTTTTGCCCTGGCATTATGTCATTGCTGTAATAATTATCCCAAATTAAATGTACCCACGGCAGGTCAGCCTTGTTGTAGACTTTGTGTAGAAATTTCATCAGCATAGCTTCATTTTGAGTAGAGAGCTGTAGAACCCCTAGTCCACCTTCTTCTTTTGGCCTGCAGACCATTTTCCATGCAGCCAAAGGTGGCTTCTTGTTATTGATATCTGATCCTCTCCATAGCAAGTGTTTTCTATATTGATCCATCTGATTTATGACTGTGACATGCATCTTGATTATGCTAATAATATACATGGGTAATGAGGTGATGACAGAATTAACCATTTCCAGTTTACCAGCTTGAGTCAGGAATTGGGTGCAACATATTAATCTCCTTTCAATTCTCTGAACTATTGGCAGGAAGTCTTGAACTGATGGTTTTGTTAGTCCAAATGGCAATCCTAGGTATGTAAATGGCATGTCCCCTCTTTTACAGCCAAAAGTTTGTGTCAAGATCTCCATTTTCTCATCAGACATATTTATAGGGACCATCATTGATTTACTGTAATTCACTTTGAGGCCAGTCGACTCTGCAAAAGTGTTTGATAGAGCTTTGAGAGCTACTAATTGTCTGGGGCATGTTTCCATCACAAGTAACGTGTCATCAGCATACTGGACCACTGGAAAATCCGTGCCAGCTCCCATCGGTAGAGCCAGTTTCAGTAGACCAATATTCTTTGCTTTATTCAGTATTGATTGGAGCAGATCGGCAGCAAGAACAAATAATAAAGGCGACAAGGGGTCTCCCTGCCTAACCCCTCTTCTACAGTGAAAAACCTTACCAGGAACTCCATTTAGTAATATTGCAGAGGTCCCAGAGCTCATTATCATTGACATCCAGTGCAACCATTTTTCCCCGAGTCCCTTGTACTTTAAGATATCCAATATGACCTGATGCTCAATCTTGTCAAATGCCTTCTCAAAGTCCAACTTCAGAATTATTAGCTCTCTTTTCGACTTGTGACATAGGTGGAGATATTCAAATGACCAAGCTAAGCAATCTTGTATGGTCCTTGTTTTTATAAACCCATATTGGTTTTTATGCACCAATCTAAGAATCACTGCCTGTAGTCGATTGGCCAAAAGCTTTGTAATTAGCTTTATAGAAGAATTCAGCAGAGAAATAGGCCTAAAATCTCCCACTAGAGATGGGTCCTCCTTCTTTGGCACTAGTGTAATAAAGGAACCATTTATGCTTTGCAGACAAATTTCCCCCTCATAAAAGCCTTCACAAAGATCATAGAAATCCTTTGCTATTATGGGCCAGCATTTCTTTATGAAATCCCATTAAAACCATCTGGACCTGGAGATTTATTATGTGAAAGATCAGCTACAACCTTATCTATTTCTTCCTTGGTGAAGGGGGACTCAAGCCATTCCAAATCATCCTCCATGTTTATTAAATCCGGGAGATTGAAGAGCATTTTAGAGAAATCTGTCGTACCTAATCTCTCTTTATATGACTCCCAAAGAATAGCAGCCTTTTTATCATGATCATACACTTCAAGGTCATTTAACATGCTGCTTTTATTAGCATCTACTACAAGGTCATCAGTTCCTATACGTAACATGAGTGACAGGCATGAGAGGTGGAAACCTTGTTTTATACAGTCGCGATGGCAGGTTTCGATAAATTTGTATTAACCTTCGCATATGTTTTGTGTGTAGAGGTGAATTCTATAGAATTGGTGAAAATTGATTGCACCAATAAGCTAGCCCAGAGTAACGTTTGATTGTGAGGGAATAGGAAGACGCCTACTTATTCTGGTGAATTCTTACGGAGTTGGTGCCCTTTCGACCTTATCTGATCTATGCCGGTCCCTCTATCATCAGAATATTCATTTACATTTCCCCGTTGAAACACAAGCTTTATTATCCGATACCAAAAATTCATGGTTAGCAATGTATTTTCCATCCAGGTCTGAACATTAAATTCAAGTCAGGGAACAAGATGAAGCAGTGTAACATGATATGCGGGTGATGCTGCTCTTATTCTTCATCCGGTCAAGGTGTAAACATGTCCGTATTTGCGCAAGGTCTGGGAGCACGCAAACTGGAAGCTGAATAGATCATCATAGTTCTTCAGTACCAATTGTAACTTTCGGTAACAAGGTGACAATATCCTAATTTATCAAGGACAACAAAATTTCCTTAAAAAAAGACAGTAAGTGGCTTTCTACCCTTTGTTATTTTCATTGCTATACTCCTTTAAGGTACAGGAATAAACCTTGCGCTGACTAGCACACACAGGTCACCTTATTTTACAGTGTTCCTCCTATCATATATCTGGCATATATACTGATATACACCAGGAACTATTCTTCCCTACATACAAAAGATACAGTGAAAACAACATATCTTACAACTCATCTCTTTCTAATTTGCTCGCACCAACTTCACAATGAAGAATGAATATGAGAGGAAGGACGCCTGCATCATGTCAGAAAATCTAAGAAAGTAGCCCAAATAATTCAAGCGGTTTCGATTTAACTGTTCCAGTAGTTGCAAGATGAAAACTAAGTTGTGCAAGGAAACTAAAGAAAGAGTAAGAAAATCAACATCTCGTTAACGAGTGTCTCATTATATGAAACTGACAAAGTTGACGCTAAATCATCAACGAACTTACATGAGCTCTAAAACCAGGGCTGAAGCACCACCGCCACCATTGCAAACTCCAGCAACACCAACCTTTCCATTTTTCTGATGAAGAATCTGTGAAGCAAGATAAGGAAATGACAAATGCAGCTAAGCATAAAACAATGAAATGAAATCGAAACTGTACAAAAGGAAAAAGGGTGGTCCTTTAAATACAAGCTCATCGTATTAACCCGTCAAGTTTTCAATTTATTCTTGCATCCCATGCACCAAAAGGAACATGAATTCCTAGAGCTACTCCGGAACAAGGCTGCAAATAAAGTGTGAAGGGTTGTTCATGGTAAAGCAAGAAATATCCTTTTCTTTTCCCCCAAAATATAAGCAAGAAATATCTTAGCTTGCATAAATTCTGATGGCCGGATCATGCGAATGTAATGATAGGAAAAAGGAATTCATATGAACTTAGCTGACACATTTGCAGTCAAGAATGATGCATCATATAGTTAAAAACTTAAAATACATGGACCGAAAGTATACCCCAAGCAAAGTGACTATAATTCGTGCACCACTGCAACCGATAGGGTGGCCCAGAGAAACAGCGCCTCCACTTAAGTTTAGCTTTCCCTGAAATGTATATAGAAATTTACAAGATCATTCACAACTGTGAAGTTTGAACTGATGAATTTTATCGAAATTAACATTTAGGGACTTACAGAAGGGATACCAAGAAGCCTCTGATTGGCTAATGCAACGACCTGCAAATGTTATGGTTAAGTCTGGATTAGTGCTTCAGGCGTAAGAACTGATGACACTGAAAAAAAAAAGGTCAACAACATACAGAAAAGGCCTCATTTATTTCATAATAATCTACTTGTGAAGTTTGAAGACCCGCATTTGATATAGCCTTTGGAATAGCAAGCGCAGGGGCTGTCGTAAACAGCTCAGGTGCCTGCAATCATAAGGAGTCGTTGGATAAGTAAGACAGTCAAAATGCTCGGCATGGTATGACAGAGAAAAAGAAATATTGGCGCCAGATACAAACATTAAATAAAGGGTCAAGATCTCACAAATTTTAAGGGAACTGACAGACAATGTTCAGGACATGAATCACACAAGAGGTACCTGAGCAGCATCAGCATACCCTCTGATTCTTGCAATAACTTGAAGGCCAAGATTCTTAGCTTTCTCTCCACTCACAAGGACAATTGCAGCAGCACCATCACTGTACATAGAAAGGTGAGAATGGTATTACTTAGCAGAAATTACACATCACCAGAACAAAATTAATTTAGCTTAAGCATATAGAAAGCAGAGACTTCAAACATGGTAATTCGAAGGGAAAGTCATGATAAGTGCGTGGGCAAGTAGCTTTCAATCTCCCCCTTTGTGATGCGTCGTTATCTCTAAAATAATCACGAGATTACCTTTCTCGTAGATCATACCACATGCCCAACTGGAGACATGTTATAAGCATGGCCAGCAGGGGTTTTGCTCCACTGGGAAGTTGCTACACCTTTACCATGTATAGGCTCAGATGCATCCATTTGCACCCTTTTTTTCCCTCTATGATGGAAGCTTCCACGACCCTTTATTTTGAATTGTCTGTGGATACAAGAACTTGGATCGCCTTTCCTGCTTCTGGAATGCAGTATCCCTAGGACGCAATACTTGCACCGACATTCTCATCAATCCTTTTCCACTGTAGATCAACAGAAGGGTCTTTGAACCAATAGACAAGCATCCAAAGAAGCAGAGCTCAAGTCACTTGCCATCACTGAGGTGCTGCTGTTGTTCTGATACACATATTATATGTGTGAAAGTCCAAATTTGAGGTTCAGGATCATGTGCCCATGGAACGCTTATCAAGAAAAACATCTTGGTTAACTGAATGGTTTCGCAATCCCCAAAGAGTCAAGCTCACTACAGTCAGTGCTGTTGGGGATGTGCTTACTCCTCCGCAGAGCTAGATTCAGAACTCTATTCATAAGAACCGGTTGCTGTCCTTTTTCATTAGTGAATAAATACCACATAGTTTGACTGCCTACAGAAGGTAATTTGATCACGTAAAACGGTAAAAGTAGGGAAGTAAGTTATGGATTGACTTTTCGGGGAGTGTAGCTGGTCTATCTATTGGAGAGATGATTAGATTAGTTAGGAGCAACAAGAGGACAGGAAGGAGGAACAGCCTGTGGTAGGGGATAAAGAGCTAGGAGTGGAACAGAGAGGTGAGTAGAGATGTCCTATTCTAATAGTTCTTCTCGATCTCACTGATCTGCCTTCCCCATTATAGAGACAGCTCCAATAAAGAACCGATGCAAATCTAATCGAATCAGATCTTATATCTTAACTAAATGGCTTGAGGCTAACAATAACAAAAGAAGTTGTCCAGGCAGACGCGCTACAAAAGTATATAAATAAATTCAATTATAAACTAAATACATTTTTAACATGGTAAATGTTGACTCTAGATTCATGTTATTTATACAAATACTATACAGAGAGTCAGAGAGAGTTAAAAAGAAGCAAACCTTATACTAGAAGAATTGCCAGCAGTTACAGAACCATTAGTCTTAAAAGTTGGCCCAAGTTTCTTCAGCTTTACTGGATCAAACTGTGTACAGAATACCAAAGAAAATATGTCAAACCTGATGAGAAAAGCGATGCTAAATTGTTCTTGTGGCAGATGTAAATGCTTTTAAGTTTTTACTACTGTTTCATTTTGACACTGCACAAAATTCCCCTTTTTGAACCTGCAACTGTAACAGTCAAAATGAACACATATATTTGCTAGACTAAGGGATTACCTTCGCAAGGCTCTCATCTTTATCAACAACTACCGGTGGCCTCCCTCTACCAGAAGCAATTTCAACCTGGGAAGCAATAAGAGTTTGATAAAGGTACCATGTAGTTAAGTATCTACAAGAACAAAAAGGTTTGGGTCCATCAGATCATGCACTCACCGGAGTGATCTCCCAGTCAAATGTGCCATTGTCTCGAGCTGCTATCCACGTTCATTGCTGAGGATGGAATAAGAATCCTAGAGGGAACAAGACAGTCCAATGTTAGTCTCTTGATGAGTAGAATTTAACAGGTTGTAATTCGTAACAAGCTTATACATTCTAGCAACCTGCTCCTCCCTGGTAATAGAGTGCTGATCTGCGCACAACTCTGCACACATCCCCATCGGGAAATCATTGTACACATCCCACAAACCATCCTTAAGCATCCCGTCGACCAGGACATCATGGCCAAACCGCGATCCTCGTCTGCATGTTATTTCAGGCTATTATAAGCACAAGCTACAATAGTACATTGTAGTATAGCTCAAGAACAGTAATGAACCTTGCTTCTGCCACATATTTGGGGGCATTCGACATGCTCTCCATGCCACCGGCGACCACAACATCATTGATACCGAGCTGAATAGTTTGCGCCGCGAGCATGACAGCTGCAAAATGTTGGCGATAACCAGGATGTATAAGGCCCCAACTTACAAGGACAGGTACTACTTAACAATCGAATTAAGAATTATAATATCCGTGGCGACAGGTGGGCGACGAAATCAAGCAGTACCCTTCATCCCCGAGGAGCAAACTTTGTTGACGGTGGTGCAGGGAACGGAGTCAGGCAAGCCGGCGCCGAGGGCCGCCTGCCTGGCCGGGGCCTGGCCCAGGTTAGCGCTGAGCACGTTCCCCATGAACACCTCCTGCACGAGCGCCGGGTCGACGTTCGCCCTCCTGAGAGCACCTGACACATCCGGAATTCGGGAGGAATCAACAAGGGGGTCGCAACCGAGGCAGAAACAAAGATCGATGCAGCTACACTGCGCCGACAGAACGGTGGTGACAGGCGACAGCGGAGCGGAGCAGCAATGGATGCTGCGTGGTGGGGACGGGGGACGTACTCTGGATGGCGACGGAGCCGAGCTTGGTGGCGGGGAGGGACGACAGCGACCCGAGCAGCGCGCCGATGGGCGTGCGGGCGACGCCGACGAT
>LAPY01000065.1:68381-83361 GCA_000970635.1 Eragrostis tef
ATATATATATATATATATATATATATATATATATATATATATATATGCATAATCAGTAGCCAAGTACCCAATCACAAAACACAAACATGGCCAATCGAGATAGAAAGACACTTGCTGAATCCGAAATCGTACTCCATTATCAGTTGTCCCTCTGAACAAGAAAAGAGAGAGACCAGAGAGAAAGAAAGGCCCTCTCATTGGTACAAAAAAGGCTCTTTGCCTTTAGCCTTACCTTTCTATTAGAAACAAGATTATCTTGCACTGGGAGGAAGGCAAAAGACAAAGTCCACGCATAACTGCACTTGCATCAAATCACATATATTTGGATGGAATTAGAGGCGCATCATTGCACCAATCAGAATAATAACCGAATTGAGTGAGCAGACAACCAAGTCTTTTTCACATATATTCTCGAAAAACTCGAGCATCGCATCTATTGGCTCGTGATTAATTACTAAGATAAGATTGCAGATAAATATATATATCTGTAGTGCGCATGCTGCTTCCATTCAAGAATGCATGGTGCAGTTGCATTCACACATCAAAATGCATGCACTCCAAAGGGTAAAGCAGGAATGCTATGGTGATCTGAGATAGTTCATGGTGCTGGGTGCAATGAGTTGGCTCCTTTTATTTGTAGTGTCGATCGTGTCTAAACTCTGAGGAGACAAAGAAGCAGGTCAGGTCGGTCTTTTTTGTTCGACCCGATCGAGAGTCCGAGTGCGATTGCAGTAACCTCTATCGTCCCCTATGTGTCGAGATCTTTATAAGCTAGCTGCTGACAATTTTGGAGGCAAGATCTTGCATGTAAGATTAATTGGTCTCGGCGTGCACATGCTGCATGGTGTATCGTGGCTAAGCCTATCGAGGTACAAACATGCACGCAGACTGTTCGCCACTTCGCATGCATGGACGGTTGATTCCTTAACACTAGGTAGATTGGCCTGTGTTGGACTGCATATCCATAATCAGTCCTTCAGCTAAAATAAAAAAGATAAAAACTCTTACAGAACTCCTTAAATCCGTAATTTTGTGATAAGTTTATAAAATCATTTGTAGTTTGTGAAATCAACTGTGTAAACACAACCTTCTATTTTAAGTAAGGACTGAAATTATACTCTATCAAAAATATAATGGGAAAGTTCCCAAAATAATAGTAAATTTCAGCTGAAGCATAAAAAGAAGGTCCATCACGTGATGCCAAGGTCAAGATGTTCATTGTCAAGGACCAAAAGAGCTATGAGAGCAGAAGAATAGTGTTGGTCGACGATCAAGTTCAGATAGGTGGGCCTGGAAGGAAGGGATGGAGGCCAAGGCTCTCCATGACAATTATGATTTTCCCTATTATGCTTTTCCCTATTATATATATGGTGTTGTTAGTTCAAAATCAATTTTGACTTATCGGCATGATATATTAAAAAATAAGAGGGATATGCGAGCTACTTTGCACCAATCAGTTGCACCCAAAGTCTTCATCTGATGGGGAATGAGGGATAATTCACTTATGAATCGACACTTCTCCTTACGTGGAGGCTTCCTCATGTCCTCAGACGTAGAAATAAAAGTGGTGCAAATGAAAATGCGGTTACCAATCAAGACTAGTTGCATGTGAGCTACTTTGCACCAACCAGTTGCATCCAAAAGTTTAAATTAAATTGGTGAGTAATTCATTTATGGTTCAACAAGATAGTAGATGACTGGGATCAGTTGATTTGATGAAGTCAAATATGCACCGTGTATGTGCGCTAAACTTTCCATCGTGTGCATGACTTGTTTCTCTCTTAATCATCTGTACGGTGCATGCATGTTGGTTTGCTTTTCCTTTTTAACTTTCGCTCTTCCTTGTCAGTGACCGAGTGACATGCGTATAATATGCATGCTTCCCCCACCTTTTTCCCGTGCAACCTATGGAACCGTGATTCGTTCTCCGCGTATCAAACAGCTGGAGCAGACGTAGTTGTAGTGCGATATTTGTCATGTTTCCACTTTATCTCTCATGCCACCTTTTCTGCTTGGTTTTGTATCCGGTCTTTATTTGCTTTTCGTGTACCTATCTGTGTCATGTATGCTAGTAGGATTTGTTTTGTTGGACGTACCTAGTGGACTAGACGTACCTTCTAGCTAGCCTGGTCTCATTCTGTCTTGGGCATGCTTCATTGTGGTTGCTCCAATAGACAAATGTCAATGTATGGCCGCATGCATGCATAATTGTCGATCGATCGAGCTAGTTAAGAAGAAAAATATGATACGCCACCGGGAGCCTGATAAAAGTTTGGTAAAATCAAGGTAAAGTAGTGCTGCTAGTAGTGGCTTACCCCGTTAACTAAAGGAGTAGACCCCGATGAGATGATATGTTTGCCTGGCTTCGGCCCTGTAACGCTACAAACATAAGTATGTCTTTCCATCCCCGATATCATCACTCGTTGGCCAATGCAATCTTTCTGCAACCACCTTCATTGATATCACATTCGTAATTCCGGGTATTGGATTCTTCCATTGTTTCTGCTGCTCCAGGCCTATCGCTCGTTCGATCATATAATGCATACAAAAAAAAAATCAGGGAATTCTCCCTCCGGCATCTCATTCTCGAATCGATCGCGTCATGACGCACGCACATCACATTCACAGCTAGCATGTATCCACGTACGGCATCGAGATATAGAAATGACACAGTTCATTGTGACCGTGGAAGGAGCATCAGACCGGTCGAGATCAGTCAGTTTCAGTCTGGCGAAAAGCTAGCTCTGCCTCCATTAGGTTTGGTCCCGCTATTCCCTTTTGGATGTGTTACCGTATAATTTCTGATCTGGAATATGGTTTTCCAGGAACAACGAGCCGATGATGCGTCACACGCATGAGCCCTTACGGCTCAGCGGTCCTGTATTATTGTGGATCACTCGGATTCGGATACCCCCTGCCGCAAGTAGGCGATAGCCGTAGCTGCATGCGTACTGCTAGTGTATGAACGAGTGCTCTGAATCAGATCGATTGGTTAGGTCCCTCTCCGGAGATAAGGTGGGCAGTGGGCACTACTCCTAGCTAGCTGTCCTGCAGGAAGAGCTCCATGGATTGTTGACGAGGCCAATGAGTTCTTCGCATCCCGATTTATTTATCCAAATGCGCATGCCTGGCTTCAGGCACTCCTTTCACCAAGAATAATTTCTATTTTACATTATATTTAAGGCGGCAAAAATTCAAGATTGGTATATCTAAACATGATTTAAGAACTGAGAATTATGACTTGAAAGACGCTCGTCGCCGTCGACCGAGTAGTACTCGAGATGCAGGCCCGCTCCAGTGATTGTTTGTCCGTGCACAGGGACCGAGCCGGAAACTACGTACAGGACATTGATTTTTTTTGCCATGGTTAAGTTGAACTGAAGGTGTTTTAGCTGAAAATTGTCGAGAGTTAGAACAAAACAGGCTTGCGTATATATATGATGGACAGTAAAAGCGACGGTACTACTACTACCTCTGTTTGATTACAGATGGCGTTAGGGCGAGATGATTAGTTCAGTTTTAAACTAACAACCATACCTTTTTTTTGCGAGGAAACTAACAACCATACCTTAACGTGATAAATATGTGTTTTAGATTACACGCTACAACTCGGACACTCACAACACACGCACACTCACCCCTATGAACGCTCATACGTAAACCCGACCTCTATGAGCATCTTCGAAGACTGAGCCGGCAAAACCTCGAAACTGACGAAGTCACCACGGACGTCTCGCTGTCGTCGGCCTCCAGCCTGTTCGGCAGGCTGCAGCTGCGGCTACGGCTGCTGAAAAATAACTGCGAACACTGTAGCGACCGCTGCTGCCAGCTGCAAAGCAGCCAGGCGAACAGGCTGCTCGTCGTCTACCGCTGAAAGCACAAAACCGTTAAATATTAGAAAATTTCTAGATAGTCTGAGTATATATCACTATCTTAACGTCATACTATACTCCATTTAGGTAGTACTAGCTAGATTCCTAGGTGCCACTATGGTCAGTTTCTTCTTCTTCTTCTTCTTTTTCCCTTTTCCTCAGGGAGTGTCACTATCTAGTGACTTCATTTTCTCAGATCATCCGGCGATGCTGAACGATTTACACCTATGTAATTATTGTATAAAGTTAACAATAGTAATATTCTTGCTGCTCCTGGGAAAATTCTGGAAATATGCGATGCCCTGGTAGTACCTGCATGAGATCTGCTCTACAAAATGCAGATAAGATTTGCCGCATGCCCTGTGTACTACCATTCTAGAGCAAGGGCGGATTATCGTTTTTTTTTTTGCGAAGGGGTTATTATTGGGTAGTTATGATATGCATTAGTACACGGATCTGTCCCTAAAAGCAGAGCTTTGTTTGTAGAGTGAGCGGCGAGGTTGCAATATCCTTTCTGTCTATTCTTCTGAAGTATGCGATGCCCGGGCCGATTTTGCATATAATGCATATTCCCACATGGCCACATTCACACAAGACACGTGTGGTGGTGGTCTCGTGGGCGCGGCGAGCGAGGTAAGAAAGGTTAAGTCGCATCAAGAACTTGCTAATACCAAGGGTGTCATCATCACCTAATTAGGAATCATACTCGCCCCCTTTGCTGCTGCCCGTCCTCTATCACTACTGTAACTGGCGGCGCTCCCGGCTCCGTGGTTCTGCGAATCTACCGGATAGTAGGAAATCTCAGTCACGGCCCACTCAGGCGTCCTCATTTGGGCCGTGCTGAAACAGAACGACATTTTTCGGGCCTCGAGGTTGTTGCCCGGCCTGTTTTTCGTTTGCCTCCCACTCGCTGCTTCAGTGCCGCGACGACGGAGTTTCGGTTACAGCGAGAAACGAGTACTCTAGCGAGGAAAAGTCGCGGTAAAAGAGCCGCCGTCGTTGCGGATCTTGAACCCGTGCAGCAACGTCTGTACAAAACGGGGCATCTTCACTCATACTTCTTAAATCGTCGTTACCAACCGTGAATTCAGAGGGCAGAGAGTCCATCCTACCTTCACTCTGCTTGGATCGGACATGACCTACTCTTCCTTCTCCAGTGATCGGTACATGTACATCTATCTACGCGTCCCGAGTTCCAAAAAAAAAAGAGTTCAACTTTTTAGAGCGTTCTATTAGCAGTAGTCATTTTAGCAGGATTGTTTGCATCTTTAATCGATCTGCTGCCTGCGTTCAGGTCAATAGGAGCAATGTGCGTGAACGACGCGTTGAGGTTCATCCAGATGGTGAAGGAAGCGTTCAAGGGAGCGGCAACCGGACAAGTACGACGTCTTCCTCAACATGTTCCTCGACTTCAGGAACCAGCGGATGAGCACGGACGAGGTCACGTCCGCCGCCAGGGCGCCGATTTTGCATATAATGCATATTCCCACATGGCCACATTCACACAAGACACGTGTGGTGGTGGTCTCGTGGGCGCGGCGAGCGAGGTAAGAAAGGTTAAGTCGCATCAAGAACTTGCTAATACCAAGGGTGTCATCATCACCTAATTAGGAATCATACTCGCCCCCTTTGCTGCTGCCCGTCCTCTATCACTACTGTAACTGGCGGCGCTCCCGGCTCCGTGGTTCTGCGAATCTACCGGATAGTAGGAAATCTCAGTCACGGCCCACTCAGGCGTCCTCATTTGGGCCGTGCTGAAACAGAACGACATTTTTCGGGCCTCGAGGTTGTTGCCCGGCCTGTTTTTCGTTTGCCTCCCACTCGCTGCTTCAGTGCCGCGACGACGGAGTTTCGGTTACAGCGAGAAACGAGTACTCTAGCGAGGAAAAGTCGCGGTAAAAGAGCCGCCGTCGTTGCGGATCTTGAACCCGTGCAGCAACGTCTGTACAAAACGGGGCATCTTCACTCATACTTCTTAAATCGTCGTTACCAACCGTGAATTCAGAGGGCAGAGAGTCCATCCTACCTTCACTCTGCTTGGATCGGACATGACCTACTCTTCCTTCTCCAGTGATCGGTACATGTACATCTATCTACGCGTCCCGAGTTCCAAAAAAAAAAGAGTTCAACTTTTTAGAGCGTTCTATTAGCAGTAGTCATTTTAGCAGGATTGTTTGCATCTTTAATCGATCTGCTGCCTGCGTTCAGGTCAATAGGAGCAATGTGCGTGAACGACGCGTTGAGGTTCATCCAGATGGTGAAGGAAGCGTTCAAGGGAGCGGCAACCGGACAAGTACGACGTCTTCCTCAACATGTTCCTCGACTTCAGGAACCAGCGGATGAGCACGGACGAGGTCACGTCCGCCGCCAGGGCGCTGTTCCGCGACGAGCCGGAGCTGGCGCAGGCGTTCAACATCTTCATGCCCAAGGGATACAAGATACAGGTCGACGACGTCGACGACGATGACCAGTGACTCCCTCCATGCATTGCCGGCATTGCTGCCTCATCATCTTTCATTTTATCCTCTTTTTCTCTAGTTTATTATATCCTCGTATCTTTTGTGGGTACTAGAATGCTTCATCGGAATTCAGAACTTGGTGATAATTCGTCTGTTTCATCGTCGTCTCTAGAATTTCTGAAGAAATAAAAGAGTTTGTCTCGAAATGTCTGGAAAAATTTATGATTCCCGCTAGGAAAGTTACATCTTTGGAGTCCCAGATAACTCCAGATATTCGGCTTCTTCAGTACGAGTCGCCTGCGACGACGGAGTTTCGATATCAAGGCTGTTCGACTGGCTGCTTTGCAGCAGCTGTTTTGCAGTAGCTACAGTGTTTCAGTTATTTCTTCTGCAGCCGCGACAGTGTTTCTGCGGCAGCTACAATGTTCGCAGTTATTTTTCTACAGCCGCAGCTGCAGCCTGCCGAACAGACTAATCAGAGAGAAACGCCAAGTACTCTGGCGAATGAAAGAGGCGCGGTAAAAAAGCCGTCGTCATTGCGAATCTTGAACCCGTGCATAGCAACATCTCTACAAAACGGGGCATTTTTTTCGAGCGATTTGGAGGGAAATTTCCTACCTGCTCCCTCCGTTCCAGTTTAATTGTCATTCTGGGAGTGTTTTAGAGTGTCCAGATTCATAGAATGTTCAGTGAACCTAGACAGACAGGTTGTCTAGGTTTAGAGAATGTTCAATGAATCTGGTAAAGTGTGAGAATGACAATTATTCTGGGGACGGAGAGAGTACTTTTCATTCGAAATGCACAAGAAGCGCGTAAGGTACATCGTTACAATGTACGTTGCTCATTGAGCATCCAAACAAAGGTTAAACTCGGCATACCGAGCAGAGGTTACAGAGAGAGAGATACAACACATCATAACGACTCTAGGTACCACCACTGAATGTGTATGCCCCCAATCACCAGATTGCACCGCCCTGAAGGTATCTTGCTTGCCGAATTCGCACCAACCATCTTGAGAGCTTCAACTCTTGTCATCATCTAGCCAAAGCGCTGGAACCTCTGCACGCCCTGGCCGTCTGGTCGCCACTCCTGTTGATGTACCCCAACGCCCTCCATGAGAAGGAGAGGGAGCTTGGAGGGGCGGGGGTTCATCTAAGGAGAACGAGTCCCCTGGCCTCGCTAACCCGGCTTCAGACAAGTGAAGAGATTCACAAAAGGCAACACTGATCGGGCACGAAGACTTCCAATCCACACATGACAAGGTGAAACACCGGGGCTCAATGAGGTGCAGCCTTTGATCTGCTGAATTGACCGCTAGTGCTCCGACGAGGTGTGGCCAACAACAACTGCCCGCATCAAACTAGAACATGGCTGGTTATTCTAGTTGCTAGTAGGCTCAAGACGCCCTATGGGAGAAGGAAGCCTCAAAGGAGGGAGAGCCGTTGAACAATGCAGTCATCGCCAGCCATGCAAGTCGAAAGAAAACGAAGCAAAGAGCTTAGAAACTGTGCTCACCGGTTCTGGGAGGCGTCAATCCAGGCGGAACCCGAGCACAACACTTGAAGCAAGGACAGGGATCACAAAGGTAGAGTAGCCAATGGTTCCTGGACCATGGTAAGGACCTCCCGGGCGATGCCTCCAAGGAGGACACGACAGCTGAATCGCCGCCGCCATCGCCACTAGGCTTGCACCTGGAGAGTCCCATGTACGGCGGAAGCAGGGGCGCTTCAGCAATGCCTCCAACAAGGATCCATTGTTGGCACTGGCACAGAGCCGGGCAAGGCTTTCACCTAGCGCCCCAAGCACCGGTCACCATGGTTGTGCGGCGTGAAGCCAGGGGCCAGCATAGCACAGGCGTCGGCCGGAACGGCCTCAGCAGCTTGCCGCCGAGCTCAGCCGCACACACGTCAGGGCATCAAACCGCCCAGGCCTCGACGGCCGAGGAGGCTGACTGGAGTCCCCGACACCAGAAGCCTCCTACTGCAGCATCCTCGCCGCCGCCCGGCAATCCCCTGCCCACCATGGCGGAGAGCCACGGGGAGGAGGAGGGGCAGCGGATCCACCCAGAGGATGGACGAATCCGATCCTGGGAGGACTAGATCTGAGGGGGGCATCGGCTGAGCTTGGAGGGAGGCGGCCATGGTTGCTCTTGGCAGGGGAGAGGAGGACGCACGGCACACCAGGTTTGCCCTAGAGCCGTAGCAGCCCGGCCACCGCCGACCCGGACCAAGCCCGGCAGCGCGGCCCAGATCCAGAACGGGGCATCCTTCACTCATAGTTAGAGATCTTGCTTTTATACTTGTTCAATCTTCATTACCAACCTAGAATTCAGAGTGAAGAGAGTCCATGCATCCCCCCTTCCCTTCCCTGTGTTACGATCAATCCTAAGATCAGCCGTCGTCGAACATGGCCGGTGCATGCTAGCTACCTTCCAGTTCCTAACTAGTTCAATTTTTTCAGATTTGTTCTACTATCAGTAGTCTTTTTGGTATGATCGTTTTGCCTTTGTTCAGGTCAGCAGGAGGTGGGAGGGAGAAGACGGAAACTGAAGAGGCTGCCGTTATATGGATGCGTTGGTGTTCGCCAAGACTGTGAGGCTGGCGTTCAGCGAGCGGCACCCGGACAAGTGGCACCTCTTCCATACTGAATTCATCATCAGAACTTCATGATAATTTGTCTTCATCTTTTCCTCGAGAATGTCTGGAGCCGTCGAAATGTCTGACGAAAACTGACTGCCCCCCACAAAAGGCAGTACTACAGCTTTGGAATCCCAAATATAGAAAAAAGGAAACACACACACCAGATATTCGGCCCATGCGTGAAAATAAGAGGTGGAAAAACGTCGTAGAAACCCCAATGGGCCCATCTAAGTACGTACATGGGTTTAGGCCTTGTTCTAGGCCTGGGCCAGATTATACAGATCCGAGTGACAAATTCCAACTCTTCTAACGGGTCAGGACTCAGGAATCAGGATCCGGATTCCGAACGGCTTGCCGCTTGCCAGCCAGCTCGTCCCCACTGGACCCACTCCCACCCCCTCCCCGTTGACCCAATCAGATAAGTGCCGCAGTAAGATACGCCCACCATGCAGCTCCTAACTTCACGTAGTTTTCACCTCACTGACATGCGGCCTCCGACGACGTACCGACCACACGTGGACCTACATGTCATGCGCCTGGAATCGCTTTTGCACGTGGGTCATGTGGTAGGACGCCTCACCGCTTCGTCTTCGTCCGCTTTCCCCTCCTTTCCTCTCGGCACCGCACTACTCCACCGCCGTTCGAATATTCCAAGCTTGCAATCGCGAGGGGAGGCGGCGGCCGAGGAGAGGAGAGCGGGGTCCCGAACCCTAATTGCCTCCCTCGATTGCTAACAGGTGAGCTGTTTTCTTTCTTTCTCCTTCTCCGCATCTCAGCTCGTTTGTTCTTAATAAATACGGGAACTTAAGCTGTAGCTAGTGCGGTGGTGCTGTGTCCGCCGACGGTTCGAGCCTTCGAGGAGCTGCTCGGGTGGGGTCTCCTGCCCAATGTCCTGGCTTATGCTTGAGTTCGATTTCAATGCCCGTCGATTGCATTTGGCTTGTAGAAATGGCTTGCCATTTCGTTGTGCGTAGCTGCTTTGCCAAGGCTGTAGTCTTATCGTATCGAATTGGGCATCGGTGTTCCATTGAGGCTACATAATTTGTTAGTTACAATCTTCTGAGCGCAGTCACAGCGGAATGGTGCCGCCATTATCGTGATTCTGTTTGTGCTGCCGCTCTATTACTTCGGCATTCAAAGCCACTCGTTATAGTAGTTCGTTCTTTTGTAATATCTTTTCTTTCACTTCGATTAATCGTGAAGTAATTCTAACAATAGCCAGTATTTTTTGTTGATATGTTCAAGGCGACTATTTGCTGATTTTTTTTCCTTTCCTGCTTTGTACTGTGCTCAGTTGATTTGTTCGTCTAACGAAATGACTTGGTTCACACGTTTTTACCTATAAAACATTTCGTTTCCCATCTCGATACTGATTCGTTGATTGTAGCGTATGAACAATAGAATGCTCTTACATCATTAATGCAAAGCAAACCTGGTTGGTACTTTTCTCATTGTGTTAGTTTTGGTTGTTGCGGTTGGCATGTACTATTGAAGTTCCACTAATCTGGTGGCACTGGTCGTATAAGTGATGTTGGTTGAAATTGTGAGGCGTTTCGTGGTAGCTGATGTTGTTCTTGCTTACTGGTTGCTGCCCAGGGCAAGTTGCGTTGTAGTTAGTATTGGTTGAGACTCCTTGTTTCCTGAGAATTTCCATCTTGAAATGGCCGTGATGGTATTAATCTGCGTTGCTCGTGCACTTCAGGGACAAGGGACGTAACATGTCAAGAGCAAATCAGATGTCTAGGGCAGACTCGAGAATGATGGTGGTCTTCGGTGCCTTTGCATCGAAACCGGAGACACTGACGTTTGAAGAATCCCTCAAATTTGTGAAGAAAGTGAAGGTATTTCGAATTGGAGTGTCTAACTTGCATAACTGTTAGTCCGATGTTTGAAGTATTCCAGGGAAACTGCAATTAGTTTTTCAATTAGTTCATGTTTAGTCTTCCTAATTGGCATCCAAACGACGGACTAATTGTTAGTCCGGAGGATCCAAACAGGCCTTTACTTGACTTGCCAACTGACTAGCCATGAAAGGTTGGTACTGAATTTTTTTCTCCTACCCCTTGCAAAAAAAAAAGAATTTTTTTCTCCTACTTAGATGTGTATCAAGTCAACTATCTAAATGCATGTGTTCCATCTTATCAGATATTGAGATTACCTCAGTTTGCTGAATTTAGTACGAACTGTACGTCTGTACTTTGACTCTCTTGGAATTTTTATCTCACATAGCAATCAGCACGCTAAATTGCTACTTAGCTAGACACTCTGCAGCTTTTCGATGATTGTTTACCGATCATTCAGTCTCTCAGTCTCAGCTCACTAGTTGGGAACCATTGTAGAAAAGCATGCCAAAATGGTATTCATACATTATCGCTTAAAACAGCTAACTGAGGACGAAAGAGGAAGTTGAGAATGCAAATGTGCATTGTAAGTTCAAGAAACATAGGAATACAGAATAATTGAACCATGGGGTGTTTTTAGGCTGTTTTGTACCAGTTATCAGACAAGTTCCTGTCATAAACCAGATCTTGCTGAAACAAGCCTTGTGCCTTTAGCAGGATTTGTTACCTGTGTTGGTCTCCAAGTAGGATAGATAGTTAATCTGAAAACTCTCCATATCCTAGATCATTCATTACTATACTTTCCTTACATTCTCTTTAGCTGGCAAATACTAATGCGGCTATTTTGTTGGTTGGAGGTTTGTAAGTATAATAATATCTACTCAGCAGTGTCTGGTTACTTATGCTTTGCACGATCTTTATTCCACAGGCACGTGATTACATGTTGTATTGGTCACTCTTTGACATTCTTGGCAGAATGGAGCTGTCCCAGCTTGAGGCCTACCAAGAGGTATGAATGTCATTCACTCCCCTCTCTGATACATGTATGAAACTATCCATGAAATTCGCTCTTTTTGTTCTCCAGCTACAGCTGCTGTTCCGAAACCACCCAGATTTGCGTGAAGGGCTCGAGAGATTTAGACCGCCTGTGCCTACAAAGCATGCTACAAACAACATTTGGCCGTGGGTTTTTGTGTGTGTTGTTCCACTGGTTGCAGTCAGCCTAATGCCAGCGCTTGGAAGCCCAGTACTGTGGTTGGTTCAACAAACAATTGGTGAAAAAATGACGGCATGAATCAACTACCAACGCGGTGCATATATTATACGGTGTGGTTGACGTCCTGATTTGCTCCATTAGTAATCCAATCAGTATTGTCTTATATATGTATATATTTAGAGTAGTATTCTGGACGAAATTGGTGCTCTTGGTGATCAAGTAACCGCGCAAATTATGAAGCTGCTACTTGCAGTTGTGGGTCCACTAAACTTTACCCATTTGGCCATTTGAATTGGGTTTAAATGCTAATTCAAGCTTCCATTGAACCTCAGTTGACTCTTATAACAAAGACCAGTGATGTTGTAATCCTTTAAGCACGGGATACAACTCTCACGTATTCCATCAATAATTTAATTAACATGGCCATACATGCATATATCAGAGTAATATTTCTGAGGAAAATTGGCGCAATTGCATGGGGGCAAGCGACAAATTAATCATGTGAACTGATTTCGGGGCATGTGAACTGATTTTGGAGCAATGCAATATCGAGCTTTCAAAGTTTGCCAATCTTGAGCTTTCGGACTGTCAATATGGACGGCAAGGGATACAGTGATTCTGCAGCTTTTGCATATTTGAGCCTTGAAGATGGCAGTCAGGTTGTGTTGCAAAGGCGTAAAAGTTGTATGACTCATCAATATAGATCTGTACTGATGTTGCGCTTTATCATGAGTAATGAGTTCTCCCGCTTGGCTTGAACAAATGTTCTTAGTAAACCTAACACACTCTCATCTTCGAGCTTTCAAGCGTAGCAGTTAAATTTTGATGAATGGATCAGCAGGCAAGGTCTGCAAACGACTGCAGATAGTCATGAGGGGCATAGGGGTAAAATAGTTGACCGCTCTGACCAGTGTTTCCTGGAGTGTTTTGTGATCAGTGTTCTTGTTCTGTTATCCGAATTCACATTTCAGAGGACTCGAAACCCAAATTCCAAACCCCTTGATTAAGCCCCTGTTTGTTTCCAAAGCTAAATTGACAAAAAAGCAAATAGGCTAAAACTTTAGCTCATGGGATACTGAACGGGAGGCAAAAATTTTAGGCTTAAAGAGCAAAACGGGCAAAAACTAGGGCAAAACTTTAGCCTCGAAAGAGGCCCTAAAACGGGCTAAAACTCGCATGGATTGTAATTTGACTTTGAATTGTGGCCTGTAATGTTTGATTTGCATGAATTTTCATAGATTTGCATGAAGTTGCATAGATTTGGAAATATTTGAGTTATTTTGAAGAGAAAAAATGATCTTTAGCCCATAGAAACGAACACCTCATGAAATAAAGTTTAGGGGCCTAAAGTTAGGCTAAACTTTAGAGGCAAAACTTTAGCTCCTAATAGAAACAAACAACCCCTAAATTGGACAAAATAACGGGTGCCGTGTGGCACAATGTTTTGGACCGTCACGTCAACAAAGTAAAACGAGGCGGCGTGCACAGATCCCGTGGGCGGCACCACCGTGTTGCAGAAAAGCAGCTCTCATCAGAACGGAAGAGACGATCGGCCGACTTGTTTGACCTTCTCAGGCCCTCAGGTTGCATTGCAGCTCTGCATGGCTTGTTTTGCGGAGTCGAAGTCGTCAGAGATTAGACCAAGCAGATTCATTTTACTGCTAGCTGTTCTGCAATTCCAGTGAAAACAGAAAAAGAA
The DNA here is from genome assembly GCA_000970635.1 of Eragrostis tef. Lineage (NCBI taxonomy): Eukaryota > Viridiplantae > Streptophyta > Magnoliopsida > Poales > Poaceae > Eragrostis > Eragrostis tef. The sequence continues at coordinate 82,108 of LAPY01000065.1, forward strand.
AGCATTCGATAATCGAAGAGTACTACTAGTCCTGATAGTTTCAGCAAAAAAATGTTGTACCCCAGTGGGGAATGTGCACGTCACGTACAGCAAAGAAGAGATGAGAAGCAATGGCCAATTATGGCCAATGTAACCTTTTTCCTAAACGATTCCAAGACGCCCCAGCATTGCACAAAACTTTGTAGGCCAACGTAGCTATGCAGCGGTTAGCCCGCTCTCCAAGTCAAGAACTTTGCATAGCGCAACCAGAATTTCTCCTCCTCTGCCTAGGCGTGCTACGTGAGGCTGTCAGTCAGGTCAAGTCATGTCAGCTGCGGGTCTTGTTCAGCAAGCAACGCGTTGCGCCTGCGCCGATCGCCTCGTCCGAACGATCGATCTTACTAGTAGGAGTAGACGAGATGGCAGAGGGGATGGCATGGCACCGCTTACTGGCTGTTGGTTGGATACTCGGACTAGTAAGGTGACTAGATACTAAAACATTTTATTCTTTTTCTCTTTCTCTTATACCAGAACTAGCCTGACTAGTTTTAGTCCTTTTTAGTTTTTTCTGTTTGAAACCTTAGTCCCTAAAAGTGACTAAAATTAGTCTAGTCTAGTCTCTAGTCCGGTATCCAAACACGTCCTGAATTTTGGTTGGGAAAAACTCATCCAAAACCCTGTAGTATAAGCAAGTCGTTATGATCTTCCACACTGGTCTAGGTATACTTAGCTGATTGCGCTCGAGAGTCGAGACTTGTTAAAATGAATCACGGCCTCTTCCTTAAACTGTGGACGGGGATTTAATACTTTCAACTTGAGCTCTGTCAATGGCGTTTAGCATGAAAATTGTTTAACACATCACTGAATCGTGCTATACTTACGACTGCACATATCCGGCCGCGACCCACTCTGTCACCACTCTAGCCACTTTTGTTTTTAGATTTCATAGATCTTTGGTTGCTAGTCATAATTTTATCATATTTAACTTTAGACAAGTTTGATCAAAGTGACAAGTGTTTGATTGGTAACAATTAGAGGGAGCATATCGCACTAGCTGGTGGTGATCCGATATGGTAGAATTTACAACTTTTTTTAAGGTTTCTTGTCTTTCATAGAGTTAGGGTTGATTGAAATGCTTTTTGTCGGATACCTAGATTAAGGTATCCTAATCAGGGATACTTTAATCACTATCATAGCCAGCTGATGGCTTCGGCTTAGGCACGGGAAGGATACGAAAGTGGGGCTCGAAGCCTCCGCCTCGCCCGACCCCGAGTC
>LAPY01000065.1:90013-103252 GCA_000970635.1 Eragrostis tef
GCTCGCGCTCGCTCGCCGCCGCCCCACGCCGTCCACGCGCCGCCGGAGGGGTTTCACGGTTGGTCTTCTCGGGTAGATCCGGCGCCGGAGGCGGCGCACAGGCTTGGAGGTGGGATCGGTGTCGGCAGTGGAGGTGGAGGAACAGGGGTGGGGGAGGAATCGCCGCCGGTTTTCCTTTTCGCGCCGCGGAGGGGAGGGTGAGGAGGAGGAGGAGGTGGTGGGGAAGGAGGAGCGCCGCCGGTGCATGGCGGCATGAAGCGCGCCAGGGACGACGCGCTCATGGGGTCACAGCTCAAGCGCCCCAACCTCGCCCGATCCGATCCGTGAGTCTCCGCCTCCCCGCTCGGCCTCGCTCCGGTTCATCGCCGCCGTAGGGTTCGCTTCCGTGTTCCCGACGCGCGGTTGCTCGTCTCGGTTCTCGTCGTTGCGTTTTGTGTTTTTCGGTTTTGGGGCTTTTTCCCTGCTTGATGGAAACCGCGAGGGAGTAGGAATATTTGAATCTGTCAGGCGGAATCGGGATATGCCTAGTTTGTAGCCTGAGAATTTGTGTTTGTTCGTCTCAATTTGAAGTCTAGGATGTAAAAATGAAATTTTTGCGCGGATTTTTTTACGGTGCTTTTACCCTGTGATCTAACGGTCTGTTCTTCTGCTGTCGCAGGGCTGCGCAGCCGCAGCACATGCCTCTGCCAGGTTCAGGGTCGGCAGCACCGCCGCCTCAGGCTGGCGCTGCTCCGCCGGCACAGCCTCAGCAGACCTCTGCTAGTGCCGCCGCCGCGGCTGCGGCCAACCAGAAGTTGACGACCAACGATGCGCTTGTCTACCTCAAGGCTGTCAAGGATAAGTTCCAGGACAAGCGGGAGAAGTATGAGGAGTTCCTTGAGGTCATGCGTGACTTCAAGAGTGAGAGGTCGGTCCATGGTGCCAGCCCCTTCGACCTATCCAATTCGTAACATTTTCCATGTTTTCCTGTGGTGAAATATGACGTTTCTAATCGTTACGATGCAAATATTTGATGCAGGATCGATACTAATGGAGTGATTATTCGTGTGAAAACACTGTTTAACGGGTACCCTGAGTTGATCCTTGGGTTCAACGCCTTCCTGCCCAAGGGCTATGCGATCAAGCTACAGGAAGAGAAGAAGCCTGTTGATTTTGTGGAGGCTATCAATTTTGTGAACAAGATAAAGGTATTACTAAAATTACCTGTCATGTGACAGAGAGGTGATACATAGTGACCTAACGATTTATTGCGCTATATTGCTTTCCTACCACAGAATCGGTTCCAGCACGATGAGCATGTCTACAAGGCATTCTTGGACATCCTCAACATGTACCGCAAGGATAATAAGTCAATCCAAGACGTTTACCATGAGGTACGTTTTTCTCTTGCTGGCTTTGGTATTGTATAGCAGTGCTTCCATCAGGGTTTTGTTAATCTTGTCTTTTTTGGGCAGGTTGCTATGCTGTTCAGCGACCATAAAGATTTACTTGAAGAATTCCAGCACTTTTTACCTGATACCTCAGTTGCTCCACAAGCGGCGGCCCCTTCACGGGGTGGTTTGGTTAAGCGGGAGGACAAGAGCTCTATCATGCCTCCTGCCAGTAGGGCTCATCACAATGATAAGGTAAAAATGGCAAATAATATCATTTCCAATTTGATGATTGTCAGATATCTCTTGGAAGTAGTAAATTTGACTTCTGTTGGTTTATTTCTGTGTATATACATCGACTCTTAATTCTTTATACCTACCTGACACCCCACCTTTCTCTCTTTCTTCAGAGGGCTTATCAGTCACATACTGACCGTGACTTTAGTGTTGATCGTCCTGATGTCGATCATGATCGCCAGAGAAGGCGTCTTGATAAAGAAAAAGAACGGAAAGGAGAAAGGGATATAAATTATGAGAGAGAAGACAAGGATGGTGAGCATGACAGCAGAGAGCTGGATGTCGGACAGCGTAAGCGCAAACCTTTTCCAAGGAAGATGGAGGATACTGCAGGTGCTGAGACACACCAAGGAGGCCCCAATGAGACTCATGGAATGCACAGCGTATCTGCTTCTTCATACGATGATAAGGATGCTCTGAAGAGTAAGTCTTTAAGAATATTTTATTAATATCTCCTTTCGGAACACCATCTTTAATGTAAAAAATGCGAGTTGGGTGCTGAATGCCCTTAAAATTATGTACGTTTACAGGTGTAAAGTAACAATGCACATACATTCCTTACCATTTGGCTTAACTTTATGAGTATCATTCCATCTTTTGCAGAGAAATGATGCACAAAAAAAAAAACTTTTTGGGTGCTATGTTAGTGTTGTTTGTTTTCTTTACGGCTACTCCCAATAGGAGGTTTCATTTTGTCGCTTTTAGAGACGGGCAACAGATGGTTGTCCGGTTTACTACGCTAGTAGAGTTCAGTTTTTCTTTTGGTCCGATGATTGTAATCTATGTTTCAAACCAAACAGCCCCCCAGGTTAGCCTGTGGGGCGGTGTGGTCGCTGTATTCTCTTCCTCTTAATGAAATAACGTGCTAAGGCGCGTTCTCGAAAAAAAAAGAGATGCCACATAAGCAACAGGATATTTGTTTGATGGTTAAAATAGCCCATACAATGCATTGTTTCCTTTTTTTTTTTTTGTTTCCAAGAAGTACATGCAAGAGACAAACTATAGTAGAAACAGTATGCACATGGTGTCTTGTTTCATCTCTCTCATTATTCCCCTGCCATATCATAAAAAGTGCTGACCTGGCTCCCTATTTAGTGAGAACGATATTCCTATTGGGAGTAGACTAATATGTTTTAACATGTCTGCTTTCCAATTTTAGGTTTCTTATTATTTCAATTTAGCCGTCAAGCATCATCAGCATCTTTTTTATGTTTGGAGTTTTGCTAGCTCCCTGCTTGTCAATTGCACACTCACTTTCCTTTATGATGTCAGATGTATACACACAGGAGTTCCATTTCTGTGAGAAAGTGAAGGAGAAGCTGGAACATGATGCTTACCAGGAGTTTTTGAAATGCCTACACATCTACAGCCAAGAGATTATTACGAGAAGTGAACTGAAGAATTTGGTTGGTTTCTTATTTAGTTATGCTTTTCATATTTTGTTCACTGTGCCCAACGACTTATCTGGTTTCTTTTGAGTTTACTTGATAACATATCAATCATAAACAAACTGTACTGATTTGCAGGTGAATGATATTCTTCAGCAGTATCCAGATCTTATGGATGGGTTTAATGAATTCTTAGAACATTGTGAAAACATAGGTATAAGTTGCAAACTTTAATAACCTAAATGGTCTTATAAGATTTCATTTGCTGATTTGTATTGTCATTTAATGTCTGAAATTCTTTTTACCTTTTTGTGACAGATGGATTTCTGGCTGGAGTCATCAATAAAAGTATGCAGTGACTACCTTGAAAATTCGTATTGCCCTTTATTGACCCATTTAAAAATATCATGTTAACATTAATTATCTGAAATACAGGGCAAACTGGAAGGGTTGTTAAAACTGAGGATAAAGAGAAAGACCGAGAGCGGGAGAGGGAGGACAGGGATAGGGACCGGGAGAAGGAAAGGGACAAGGAACGGGAAAGGCTTGATAGAGGATTCTGTTTGGAGTTTTGCTAGCTCCCTGCTTGTCAATTGCACACTCACTTTCCTTTATGATGTCAGATGTATACACACAGGAGTTCCATTTCTGTGAGAAAGTGAAGGAGAAGTTGGAACATGATGCTTACCAGGAGTTTTTGAAATGCCTACACATCTACAGCCAAGAGATTATTACGAGAAGTGAACTGAAGAATTTGGTTGGTTTCTTATTTAGTTATGCTTTTCATATTTTGTTCACTGTGCCCAACGACTTATCTGGTTTCTTTTGAGTTTACTTGATAACATATCAATCATAAACAAACTGTACTGATTTGCAGGTGAATGATATTCTTCAGCAGTATCCAGATCTTATGGATGGGTTTAATGAATTCTTAGAACATTGTGAAAACATAGGTATAAGTTGCAAACTTTAATAACCTAAATGGTCTTATAAGATTTCATTTGCTGATTTGTATTGTCATTTAATGTCTGAAATTCTTTTTACCTTTTTGTGACAGATGGATTTCTGGCTGGAGTCATCAATAAAAGTATGCAGTGACTACCTTGAAAATTTGTATTACCCTTTCATGATCCATTAAAATGTCATGTTAACATTAATTATCTGAAATACAGGGCAAACTGGAAGGATTGTTAAAACTGAGGATAAAGAGAAAGACCGAGAGCGGGAGAGGGAGGACAGGGATAGGGACCGGGAGAAGGAAAGGGACAAGGAACGGGAAAGGCTTGATAGAGGATTCACTTGTCCAAGCCAATTTCAGAGCTTGATCTCTCAAACTGTCAACGATGCACTCCAAGTTACCGGCTTCTACCAAAACATGTAAGCTAATACAGGTCACATGGTTCTTAATGTACTGTGCCTCCTATAACATTTGGCTAAATCATGTTTGCACTTTGCAGTATCCCATGCCCCCTGCAAGCAACAGGACCGATCTTGGAGCTTCTGTTCTCAATGATCATTGGGTATCAGTGACATCAGGAAGTGAAGATTATTCATTCAAGCACATGAGGAAGAATCAGTATGAAGAAAGCTTATTTAGATGCGAAGATGACAGGTCCTCATTTTATTTGTTATATACTGATGACATTGAGCTTCATAATAGCAGCCATATAACTTCAACTAGAACAGTATTTGAGCATTCATATTACCCAGAATGTAGTTTCTATGCCATGTTGTTGGCTAGTGTTACAATTTTCTTTTATGAGTACTGCGTTGGTAGCAGGTCCTACAAACTTAAAGGTAGCTTTACCATAGTACAACCCTTCTTCCCACTAATCAAATCACGTGGGAGCCTCATTATGCTTACATCGGAAGCTTTTTATTGGTGCAACTTTTCTAAATTTGACCAGTAATTATTTCCTGGAGAATCCCATTATCTTTCCTTTTACCAGCGCTGCTTTAAATACTTCTTGTTATCCATTAACTAGAAGTTGGTGTCAGTATAACTCTGAATCTATCTCAGAAGAGCTTGTGTATTCTTTTATGGCAGTCGGAGTCTCAGAAAGGCTAAACTATTGGCTTTACAACTAAAGTGGAAAAGTATTGTTCCCATTGTATAAATTACACACTTAAACTAATGTGATTATTCCTCTGAAGATTACATGTTGCTCATGTGTTTGCAAAAGACATTATGAATGAAGTCCATGTTTCAATTTTACTAGACATACTGCATACGGTAGGCATGTATATGTTTCCAAAAGTGACTTCCCTGCGATCGTCATTTAACCAGCATCCAGTGAACTTTCTTGAAATGCATGACTAATTAGTATTACTTGTCCGTTTTGTTCATTATGTACCCTCTATATGTACTGCTGCTAATTTTGGTTCGAACATGTTCCAAACTTCTTCAGGTTTGAGTTGGATATGCTGCTGGAATCAGTTAATGCAGCAACCAAGCGTGTTGAAGAGTTGATAGAAAAGATGCAGGACAACTCTATAAAACCTGAGAGCCCTATACGCATTGATGAACATTTGACTTGTGAGTACACGCTCATGCATAGTCAGAATTTTTTTTTCTAGCACTTGAACTGTATGGAACTTGACTGTCCTGGTTATTCAATATTGTCTAACAGCATTGAATCTGAGGTGCATTGAACGGTTATATGGTGACCATGGTCTGGATGTGATGGATGTTCTTCGCAAAAATGCTAGTGTTGCATTGCCAGTTATTTTAACTAGGCTTAAACAAAAGCAGGAGGAGTGGTCTAGGTGCCGATCAGATTTCAACAAAGTATGGGCTGAAATATATGCCAAGAACTATCACAAATCACTTGACCATCGTAGTTTCTATTTCAAGCAGCAGGATACGAAGAACCTGAGCACAAAATGTATGTAGAAACTTTTATTACACGCGAATGTTTCTTCTGGTTGTAGTTCCACGCATGCCTGGTCGCTAAGTTACTATTTTTGTTCCATGTGTAGCTCTACTGACTGAGATTAAAGAAATTAATGAGAAGAAAAGGAAGGAAGATGATGTTCTCCTTGCTATTGCTGCTGGAAATAGACGGCCTATAGTTCCCAATATGTCATTTGAATATGTAGATACGGAAATTCATGAAGATCTACATAAGATCATTAAGTACTCCTGCGGCGAAGTGTGCAACTCTTCGGATCAGCTAGACAAAGTGATGAGAATCTGGACTACATTTGTAGAGCCAATCTTGGGTGTTCAGCCTCGAACCCATGGTGCTGAGGATCCAGACCTAGTTAAGCCGAAGAGCCGAGCAAAATCTGGTCTCGCAAGTGTTGGAGAAAGCAATACAGGGGTTGCTGCAAAGCAAAGCCATGGTGATGAAAGTGTGCCACACGAACAAGGGCCGTCATCCCGGGTTAGATTGGTGAATGGAATTTCAACTGACGCTCAAAATGGTTTCCATGATGTCGACCGAACTACCCGTAGAGGTGAGGAACCTTCAAATACGACACTGAATGGAAGGGTGCACGGTGCTGTTTCTGTTGCGGATGAATCGCCTGTCCCAAATCCCCAAAATGTGTCTACCGAGCGATCAGCTGAGAACGCTGCTGGTGTTAGGACTGAACAACATAAGGCGACTTCGGAACTTGCACCAGGTTTGTCCTTGGATGTTCCCCCATAGTTGATAATCTGGTTAGGTTTTCTAGTGCCAGTTCTTATAAAGTTTGTTCTGGTTGCTAGGTGCGAATGCTTCAAGAATTTCTCATGATGGAGTTGAGACGACAGGTGAAGTTAGGGCTGGCAATGAAACGTTACCTTCTGTAGAGGTACATAATATTTCGACGGATAATTTACTATCCTTCTACTGTGGCAATATTAGGAATTTTTATAATTGCCAAATCTTGCCTTTCATGTGAACGTTTGTAGTTGCCAAATTCTGTCTTTCATGTGAATATTTGTACTTGCCAAATATTGTCTCTCACGTTAGATAGATGTTAAGTTCAATTTTCTTCCTTAAAGATGCATCTAGCAAACTCTTCGGGAGCTCAAGCTCTTTTCTATTGTCTATTTGACAGGGTGGTGAGACGGGGAGGATGGGATCATCTTTGAATGGTGGATGCACCAATGAGGGAAATAAAGGGCGGCTCAATAGTGAAGGTTCCACGCCCCATAATGCTCCGAAAGTTGAAAGAGAAGAGGGTGAATTATCTCCTAATGGAGACTTTGAAGAGGACAATTTTGTTCCTTTTGAGGATGGTGCGTCTAAATCAAAAGAAGGCTCTTCAAGCAGACCATTCCAGGGTAGGTCTGGGGAAGTGGCGCCGTCTTGTGCTGAGGCTGCTGGTGAGAATGATGCCGATGCTGATGATGAGGGCGAGGAAAGTGCTCAGAGGTCTACAGAGGACAGTGAAAATGCCTCTGAGGCCGGTGAAGATGCATCTGGCAGTGAATCTGGTGATGGTGAGGAATGCTCGCGTGAAGACCATGATGAGGAAGAGGAAGATATGGATCACGATGATCATGATGCGAAGGCTGAAAGTGAGGGTGAGGCAGAAGGAACAACTGACACACCGTAATAACTTCGTATAGCGAAGATCTACATAAGATCATTAAGTACTCCTGCGGCGAAGTGTGCAACTCTTCGGATCAGCTAGACAAAGTGATGAGAATCTGGACTACATTTGTAGAGCCAATCTTGGGTGTTCAGCCTCGAACCCATGGTGCTGAGGATCCAGACCTAGTTAAGCCGAAGAGCCGAGCAAAATCTGGTCTCGCAAGTGTTGGAGAAAGCAATACAGGGGTTGCTGCAAAGCAAAGCCATGGTGATGAAAGTGTGCCACACGAACAAGGGCCGTCATCCCGGGTTAGATTGGTGAATGGAATTTCAACTGACGCTCAAAATGGTTTCCATGATGTCGACCGAACTACCCGTAGAGGTGAGGAACCTTCAAATACGACACTGAATGGAAGGGTGCACGGTGCTGTTTCTGTTGCGGATGAATCGCCTGTCCCAAATCCCCAAAATGTGTCTACCGAGCGATCAGCTGAGAACGCTGCTGGTGTTAGGACTGAACAACATAAGGCGACTTCGGAACTTGCACCAGGTTTGTCCTTGGATGTTCCCCCATAGTTGATAATCTGGTTAGGTTTTCTAGTGCCAGTTCTTATAAAGTTTGTTCTGGTTGCTAGGTGCGAATGCTTCAAGAATTTCTCATGATGGAGTTGAGACGACAGGTGAAGTTAGGGCTGGCAATGAAACGTTACCTTCTGTAGAGGTACATAATATTTCGACGGATAATTTACTATCCTTCTACTGTGGCAATATTAGGAATTTTTATAATTGCCAAATCTTGCCTTTCATGTGAACGTTTGTAGTTGCCAAATTCTGTCTTTCATGTGAATATTTGTACTTGCCAAATATTGTCTCTCACGTTAGATAGATGTTAAGTTCAATTTTCTTCCTTAAAGATGCATCTAGCAAACTCTTCGGGAGCTCAAGCTCTTTTCTATTGTCTATTTGACAGGGTGGTGAGACGGGGAGGATGGGATCATCTTTGAATGGTGGATGCACCAATGAGGGAAATAAAGGGCGGCTCAATAGTGAAGGTTCCACGCCCCATAATGCTCCGAAAGTTGAAAGAGAAGAGGGTGAATTATCTCCTAATGGAGACTTTGAAGAGGACAATTTTGTTCCTTTTGAGGATGGTGCGTCTAAATCAAAAGAAGGCTCTTCAAGCAGACCATTCCAGGGTAGGTCTGGGGAAGTGGCGCCGTCTTGTGCTGAGGCTGCTGGTGAGAATGATGCCGATGCTGATGATGAGGGCGAGGAAAGTGCTCAGAGGTCTACAGAGGACAGTGAAAATGCCTCTGAGGCCGGTGAAGATGCATCTGGCAGTGAATCTGGTGATGGTGAGGAATGCTCGCGTGAAGACCATGATGAGGAAGAGGAAGATATGGATCACGATGATCATGATGCGAAGGCTGAAAGTGAGGGTGAGGCAGAAGGAACAACTGACACACCGTAATAACTTCGTATAGCAGACCATGATGAGGAAGAGGAAGATATGGATCACGATGATCATGATGCGAAGGCTGAAAGTGAGGGTGAGGCAGAAGGAACAACTGACACACATGATGTGGAAGGAGTGTCACTACCGCTTTCGGAACGCTTTCTGCATTCAGTAAAACCACTTGCCAAGCATGTGCCTACAGCTTTACATGATCGAGATGAGAAGTTCTCACGGATATTTTATGGGAATGATTCCTTCTATGTATTGTTCAGGCTGCACCAGGTCAATTTTCATTTACTTTTGGTTTTAATATCTCTGCGTACACTTTCTTTTGCTCACCAAGTGTCAATTGCAGATCTTGTACGAGAGACTACTTTCAGCAAAAATTAACTCCTTGACTGCTGAAAAGAAATGGAGGACTTCCAAAGATTCAAACCCTCCTGACCTCTATGAAAAGTAATATTGCCTTCCTATACTGCTTAAAATGCCTCAAATCGATCTGGTGAATGATTAACCTGTCTTTTCCATGAAGGTTTATGACTGCGTTGTACAACTTGCTTGATGGTTCCTCTGACAATACCAAGTTTGAGGATGACTGCCGTGCTATTATCGGGACTCAATCATATGTTCTGTTTACTTTAGATAAATTGATTTACAAAGTCGTGAAACAGGTATGCAGGCTCATCTATTGATTCTTTATTATTATTTTTTCTGGTTGGATGGCAGATTCATTTTTATGACTTCATTGATAACAGCTTCAAGCTATAGCGACAGATGAAATGGACAATAAGCTTCTGCAGCTATATTTATATGAGAAATCAAGATCTCCTGGGAGATTTTTTGATCTAGTATATCATGAAAATGCCCGTGTGCTCCTCCATGATGAGAGCATATACTGTTTCGAATGTGTAAGTGTCATTCTCATATGCAAATTATGTTAGTTTCTGTGATTCCTTTATACTGCTACCCTCCTGGGAACTAAAGAACTGATTGAATTCTAGTCCGATGTTGACAATTCAGTGTGTTCTTTTTCTATGTGCAGTGCTCGAATCCAACAAGGTTGTCTATTCAGTTGATGGAATATGGTCATGAAAAGCCTGAAGTGACCGCTGTATCAATTGAGCCTAATTTTTCCTCGTACCTTTTTAATGAGTATTTGTCAAGCATGACTGACAAGAAATTATCTGGAGTCTTCCTTGTGAGGTATTATTTTTTCTATGTTTACATCAATTGAAGTTTCTGATCCGATAATCGTTGCTTGTGCCTGATCTCATGTTCTCCCAGGAATAAGCGAAAGCATTCTAATAATGATGAGCCTTCAGATTCTATGAAGGCTATGGATGGAATCAAAGTTGTAAATGGTCTTGAATGCAAGATATCCTGCAAGACCTCAAAGGTGTGCATCGTTATCAGACGTCCTGTTGCATACAATTTTAGTCGATGTTGAAATATATCCTGTAATGTGCCATATATGCAGGTCTCCTATGTCCTTGACACAGAAGATTTCTTGTTTCGGTTGCGCAAGAGGCGGAAACTCTCGCAGGGTGGGAATGTACCTGACAAGTCGCGGATTTTGAAAATTTATACTGCGAAAGCACAGCGGTTCAATAGATTTCTATCCAAATCTTAGGGTCCTTCAGCTTAATCCTGGTAATTCCAACCCTTTGCTATTTTATTGTAGTAGGACATTGCTATTGAATTACTGACTTGTGATGCCTTTTGTGGCATGCATATCTTTGTTATGTTGCGTCTTGAAGATCACAATGGTATAGGTTTCATCGATTCACTGTTGTATAACAATCGGTGTTTATTTTCCTTCTGCAGTCATTGTATGTAATCTGAGAGATGTTGCTGTTGTTACAAGCTGCTTTGCTACAAGAATGAAAGCTGCTGGAGACAATCGGTAGCAAGTGACCTTTTGGAATAACAGCTGGAGGAAGACATTATAGGGGTAAATACACCAAAGCGAAGCAGGCATGTAGGCCACCGCAGTCAGCTCTGTTGCACCGAAAAATGTGTATATATTGTATTAGCAGCATGTTGTTTGTTCTGGTAACTGGTTTTCGATGGTAGGAGGATCCTATTAACTAATCAATCATTTGTTGCTGTTGGTATAGGTCTCTTTTTTTTTTTCCTTTTTGGGCCATCTTCGATTCAAGATATGTGGACACAAATTAAACGAGTGTCAACAGTTATGTAGTCTACCTTCTGGTAATGAGAGACCATAATTTCTTAGTGCCGCCTCATGTTTTCCTCGTGCATGCTACTGTCTACCTTGTGAATGCTGTGGTTTCACGCTTGTAGATATCCTTCGTTAATCTTGTGATGCCGTTGAGCGTGAGACGACGCCTGTTGACTACAAGCGATGTTCCTATTGATGCCGTTGTGTCTCGGAAATTTCTGGGGGAGTTCATTGGGCGGTGGCACCATTTGCCATTTTGCCATTTATAGGAGGATCAAACACGTGCTGTATAGCGTGGTTGCTTGAGGGAGTGCAGGAACTTTGTCAAAGTTTGGCGGACGCATCCAGATGCGCAATTTGTCTGTCCCGCGGCGATTGATCGGTCCACGACGGGATCATCATCCATGACGCCCCGGGTGATGGTGCCCATGACATGCGGGCTAGGTCGCATACCGCGAGCACAAATGCACAATGCTAACTGTTAGTGCAACGCTACCCTGAACTAGCCAGGTAGGCGACGGGAAATGTGGCGCTGAACTTTGGGCCGAGGTCAACAATGTTGGGCTGAACTTTGGGCCGAGTTGAGCAATGTTGGGCTGAACTTTGGGCAGCTGGAACAAAAACAATGTACTGTAGTATTGGAAGAAATGGTCTTTAAGGTATCTGAAACTCTACTTCTATTTTGTGTCGTGCCAGCTGCTTGTGCAAGCTGGCTGTGGAGTCGGTGGACGGTGGCAATGGCCCGCTTGACCGTCAGCAGCCCACGGGCCACGGCCTCTCTCGTCGGAATCAAACGGCGGGGCCCAGTCAAATCCGGTGGCGCTGATTGTCATCTTGGCTAGCGTCGTCGAGTCGGTGGCGCACACCTCCTCCAGGGCTGGGCTGGTCGTTCGGGAGCAACTCGCCGCCGCCGATGCCGCCGCCCATTGAGTGGATGGATGGAACGCTTGCAATGGCGAAGTCCTCGCAACAGTCGAACTAGTACTAGTAGGTGATAACACGTACGGATTGCCATGACAAACCTCGTCGCACGGCGCATATATAGCAGCGTTTCATGCACAACTAAGTTGACCTCGTCGCAGGCCGGCTATATATGCAGCCGATGATTCGCGCGCCCGCCATCGACGTCGCGAGCGGTTCGTCCGTTCAGATTGCGAGGAGGATCTCCATTCATTCAGGGGTTGTTCGTTTCTATTAGGAGCTAAAGTTTTGCCTCTAAAATTTTGGAGCTAAACTTTAGGCCTCTAAACTTTATCCCATGGGGTGTTTGTTTCTATAGGCTAAAAATTATTTTTTCTCTTCAAAATAACTCAAATATTTTCAAATCTATGCAACTCCATGCAAATCTATGAAAATTCATGCAAATCAAACATTACATGTCACAATTCAAGTCAAATTACAATCCATGCAAGTTTTAGCCCGTTTTAGGGCCTCTTTTGGGGCTAAAGTTTTGCTCTAGTTTTTGCCTGTTTTGCTCTTTAGGCCTAAAGTTTTTGCCTCCCGTTCGGTATCCCATGAGCTAAAGTTTTAGCCTATTTGCTTCTTTCGTCAATTTAGCCTTTGGAAACGAACGAACAGGGCCTCAGTTACTAGTTAGCAGCATTCAACCGACGCAATGGGTGGCGACAACGGGTTATTCCTGCAGCAGCCCTGGAGCAAGGTGCGCGCCACCGTCTCGGCTTCGCTCGACGCGAGCGGCCGGTTCAACAACGCCGCCGCGGACCCGAAGAGCGCGGCGGCTGCCCCGACGAGGTGGAGGAGCGCCTGCGCGCCGTCCTCCTCTCCGACTCCGACTCCGACTCCGACTCCGAGCCGGCCGACCAGGGCTTCGCCGCCTTCCGCGCCGCCTACCCCGCCCTCGCCGACGTCGTCCTGTCCTCCCGCAACGTCGTGGACGTCGTCGAGGGATGCTGCTGGCCCGGGCTCCGCGACGAGCTCGTGAGTCTCATCAAGGAAGCGGCGTTTGAGCTGAACAGAGGGCAGGCGAGCGCTGCGGCGGCGCACATGGTGGGGCGCGGCG
>LAPY01000065.1:126021-136670 GCA_000970635.1 Eragrostis tef
CGCCCCCCTTCCGACGCTTCAGCTCCTCGATCCGCCCCTTGAGCTGCTTGATGTACGCCGCTGCGTTTTCCAGGTGGTCCAGTTGCGTCACCGTGTCCTGCAACAACAACAAAGCAACGTTTAATATTTATTATAATTCTTTTAATAACAAGGGGGAATATCACTTTCAAGCAGTAATGAAGGCCCCTTTTGCTAAAACGAAGAAAAATTATCAGTCTGATTGTCAATGAACGGATCAGCAGTATAGTAGTATTATCCGTCTTTCGACTTTCGGTTGTTTAAGTAAGTTTATTCGAAGATGTAATAAATACCACGTGCATGCTAAACAATATGATGGAGTACATATTATCAGCTAGAAACACCATGTCATTGTCAGAGCTACAGCTCATATGATGGAGACTCTAGTTTGCCTTTTACTAGCAGCACTTTAGCACCACGAGTGGTGAGAAAAACCAAGGGCGTCTCAATCAGAGGATGATGCAGCACGGTAGTTGGCCAGAAACCAAATTATTGAGCGCGCACAGACAAAAATGGATGGGGGTGGGCTCAGGCCAGCCAGCCTTGTTTCAGACGGAATCGTTAGAAAAGTTTTTTTAGTGGAAACCTATTGCCCTATCATCGATCGAATAATCCAGTGCTATCGGGCACGAGCTGCTACAAATTCCGGCACGTGCGTAACCCGAGCGAGCGCGTCGCTGTCACGCGCACCAATAAGGCCAACCAATGGCGGAAGCAGAGAGAGAGAAGGAAATCCATGGCGGTTGATTGTGGCACGTGGCTGAATTATGGACGAAAGCTCAGTGTTGTTGGGAGTCTGGTGCTGAGTGATGGTGTTGTGTTTTCAGAAACGTGACTGAAACTGGATGCGGGAGTTGCCTAAAAAAAAGGAAAAACAGGATGCCCGGTCCCGGAGGGACCAAAAGCAGCAGATAGCTACACCAATTCCATCAGATCGAATCAAATCAATTGATGAGACGATGGTGGGGGTCCTGTTGCTCCTACTCGAGCACTGATTCCATCCATCCCCTTCTGATTTTACACGTTGGCTGTAACTGAATTAGTTAGTAGCTGAAACTGCCGTTGTTTTCAAGGATTTTTAGTGCGAGGATTAACTGGACTTGACGAGGCAAAAGGACGTTATACTGTGCCACAATAGCATAAGTCGCCATCAGCTACCGATGGACGTGTATGATACACTTTTATTTTCCTTTTCCATTTCTAAGAAAGCCTGTGTGTTTCGGTTGGATGCTTTTCGAAGCAAGAAATAAAAAAGTTCAGTCAACTTCTTACATTTTTTCTTGGGAAGCATGATGGATGCTCTGCGAGATGAAGGTAATCCTAAATCTGGGAGCATTATTTGCTGCGATCGATGCGCAGAGCTTAGGAGGAGCAAAATCTTTCCATGGCTGGCAAACTGGGGAAGAACCAGGGAAGAGATTTTACCTTGTTGGGATTGGAACAGGACGCGGGCGCGGCCGCTGCGAGGAGGGCGGCTTGCTTGGCGGCGGGCGGGAGGAGGGAGGAGAGCTTGAGGCAGAGGCCCTTCATGTGCAGCCGCCTGTTCTTCTCCACGTCCTTCCTCTCCATCTTGCACCCTCCGCCGCCGCTGCTGTGCGTGTTCCCTTCCCCGGCGCTGCCGCCGCTGCTCTGCCTCCTGCTCTTCATCTCTCCGTGTACTTAGCACGGATCGCAGTCTGAGCAGAAGGGAGCTTCTAGATCAGGGAGGAGAGCACGAGCTGTGGAGGCTAGAAGTGTTCTGCCGGAGACCTGGGTTCGGATGTCTGCTCATTTATACAGGGACGGTGGGGCGGAGGAGGATGACGAGCTCGGGGAGTGGACGGACGGACGCGGAGGAAGGAGAAAGGGATCTCGGGGCCCCGTCATGATGCCCTCCGAACGATCTACGCCGTCCGTTACAACGCATGAACGGACGGATGCTTTGCGCGCCTGGCGGTCAACCCCGCGAGAGTCGCGTCCCCGGTTGCGTGTGGGGCCCGCTCCCAGTACTGTTACTGCTGCGCACGTTGCGTGATGCGGCTTGTGCGCGCGTGTCCCTTTCCTATTTTTTTTCTTTTTTTTTTGTCCCAGAGAATAGAGATAGAGAGATCGTCCCATGCTGTCACGTTCTCAAATCTCAATGGGAGAGCCCTGCCGGAGTGGGAATCGGAATATGGACCGACGGTGAGCAGAAACCGCGGTTTCGCGGACGACCGCCCGGCGGCTGACGCGCTGACCAATCGCGATTTTAGAGGTCCTCCTAAACACTCATGCACAGTTTCAACGGGATTAAATTATTTTCCGGTGGATTGAAGAAACAGTTTCCTCTACCAATCAACGAATCCAAGCATACACTCTTATGATTTTGAAGTTTTCACACGGAAGCACAAAACTGCATGCGTGAAGGAGAATAGAGGCGAGTTTTAATAGAAGACCTGCTTATTCTCTCTTGTGCATGGGATGATTAAATAACCATGCAAGGTCTTCAAAAGAAGAGAGAGAGAGAGAATGAGCAAATAGGCTATGATGCTTCACGGTGGTACTGATAATGAGTACCTCTTTAGAATGCAAGATTGTAAACATGTAAGATTAGAGTTATCTGTCAAAATACAATCCTATATGAATTGAAAACACAGAAAAACTTCCTATAGAGCATTTGGATGCAACGCAGAAAAACACACAAGAATTAGAAGAGAGAGAGACTCAAAGGAAACTTTCCAAGAGGTTGGACCTCTTGCTAGAATTCCTTCAAAATTGCTATGAAGGAAGGCATTCCATAGTACTTTCATAGGATTAGTAAGAGCACAATTCTTTATTCGACCTTATAGAAAACTTTTCTATAAGATTTGAATTCTACAAAATTCCTCAATTTTTTCTTTGTTCTAAAGGGGGCCTGAGAGGATGAGCATGAGGCCAAGTGTAAGAGAGGAGAAAGAGAAGGGTGCTAAGAAAATGATATAGTATTGTAATTATATGTGTGTACCACCACATAAGGCCCATCTCTAAAATCACTCTAGGTGTTTATATATGTACACAATTGGATAGTTTTGGTGTACATAACCGGTTTTATAGTTCAGGTTTATGTTCACAAACCTCGGTAGGTAAAGGGGTCATCTGAACTTTCATCTCTCTCTCTCTCTCTCTCAGTGAACAACATTTCTTTTGTTTTTCTTAATGAGCAACATAAGTTCTAAAGGAAGCGGAGGCAACACGTCAGTCTCACCAAATCACACGTGACAAATATCTAATGATTACCGCTAGTTCAATATTTGTAACATTATCTTCTTGTTCATTATCCCTTCACATCTCATCTATTCTAGAATTAAAGAGAATAGAGATGTGAAAAAGTGAGTGCACAAGAAACGAGGAGAATAGAGATATAGATGAAGATGTATTGGGAAGAGAGAAAGTGTATTGAAAAGTGAGAACGACAAGTATTTATGAAAATTGTTGAGGTCTAAAACGACAACTAGTACATCAGAACAGGTGTGGTAATAATTATACAAAGATTGGAATAATATAGTCAAAAGAGGTTGAGGAAGAGTACATTGCTAGTCAAAAGAAGGTCCTTCCCATTGTTCCGAGTGCGTTCATGGCATCCATAATGACAGGGAGAACTCCACCTTTTGAGGATATATTCCTTATTTACTTTTTAACAGAGAAAATGGCCGTATGTTTTGGCATGCGTTTATCATAAGCTTCCTTTAAGTGAGTGTTTTTTTGTAATTAATCATGTAATTTTCACCCAGATCAGCCAGCATTGTCCAGTGTATTATTTGAGTATCTACAATTAGTGGGTGATAAGTTTGTGAGTACGCTATTATTAAGCTGTTAAACCTGTAGAGAAGAACCTTGCACTACAAAAACTGTTGGCCACTAAAAGTCACCAATGTTTACCCGACAATGACTAAGAAGGACTATAATTGTTGTAGGCCATTCAGAAAAAAATTGTAGTGAAAGATACATAATCTTGTAAATGTACGTGCATATTTTCTTTCTATTCCAGCAGCGCAAATCAAAGGAGCCCTCAGTATCTTTTCACTGGTCCGTGCTAGGATATCATCGAACAAGAAACTCAAATCAAATCTCGTGACCGGTTTCTGAGGTTGACTTAATTAATCAAGCACATGTTCCGTTGCTCTGTAATTCGATCCATGTCGTACCCTCAACCCCAGATTAGCTGCATGTATTTCGTCTAGTATAGTACTATCATGTTCAGTTGTTCACATTGCCTGCCGATTGCCTTGTTCTGACTCGAATACTCGTACTCCTACATGTTAAGTAGTACCCCGTAGTTCCCAGTACATCTAGAAGACTGCGTGCGTTCGCGTCGTGCTGACATGCTTCTACTTCGGTCTCAATCGAAGGATCAGTTACTTCTATACTGTTAGCTCGTTGATGGCGTGTAACGTGTACATGATGGCTTAATATTTTAAGCGGGTGCATGGTATCAAATCTTGATCTTCCCCAGTTTACTACTACTCCCATCTCATATTATCCTCTATTTTCTTAGAGAAGTGATATCATGGTTCTGCTACCCTGTTCGGATCTATCGATCCGACGTACATTGCGCGTTTTGTAACGCCCAACTAACAGCGAGTCGATCAGGGTCCAAGTAATGAATGTCACTCGTAGTATTAAAATCCAAGACTATTGTGCTGTGGGGCTGATCGACCATATATGTATGTGGTTGACTGGTATCTATAGATATACTCTGTGTGGATGTTTTTGACTTTTGGATGGAAAGAGAGCACGAAAGCATACGATCAATGATATGGATGTCTGGAGAAGCTCAAATACGCTTTCCTCTTTGTATTCACACTTGGATTCTTTTGACATGGATAATGACAGGGATGTGTACAGTTTACCATTAACAAGATGACCAGTGCCAAAGTGTTATTATAAACATGTGTGTAATTAATAATATTAATCAGTTTCATATATGCAAGCGCGTATATGCAAAACACGCACTTTCCTCCTAGATTAGCTTGCTCGGATATTATTTCTCAAAATCAACTTTTTGATTGTATATGTCTGCGCATGCCGTAAAATATCCTTTCACCACTAAACGTAACAATTTGCCATGTTCAGAACGTGTCAAGATTCGAAAGTCAGAGACCACAGATAGACAAGCTCAGATACCGTTCTGTCCCTACAACTTATCTTAACATAAGCGTATCTATATGGATGATACCAGCTGCACTAACAACTGACGACCTCCCTTGAAAAAAAAATGATGATCTGACATGCTGATTCCAACGGATGTGAATTTCTGAATATTAATTAGTGCATCTGAACCATATAATATTGTGAAACGGTTCATGTGAGAGGGGAGAGATGGTTGGGCATATAGGCCCCTTCCGTTTCAAGCTTTTGATTTTAGATTCTGGATTCTAAAATCATAAGTTGAAAAAATTAAAAGACAAGCTTTTCAGAGTAGATTCTACAATCTTCTCAGTACCAGCTTTTACTGGATTAATGCACTTAAAAAAGCTGGATTGTGAAATCCAAACAAACAAACAACCCTCATATTGTTTGTCTTCTAGATTCTACAATCTTAAATTCAACAATCCACGATCCAAAAGCTAGATTGCAAGAATCATAAGCTAAAACAAAGAGGGTCATAAATTCAGTCGACGAGAGAAATGATTGGGCGAGGAAGTATGAGGGGAGGACAAAATTTACTAGGAAATGTTTGTGATTTTAACTAAATTTTCATAAAAGTATCAAAGGGGCTATAGTGAGTGAAGGGGCACAGAAGTATGTACAAAGTCACCAACTTTAGTGATCATGAAATTTTTTTTGCTTTGTTGGGCATTAAAAAAGTTAATCCCTAGACTAAGTTTTAATTTTTTTTGGTGAGTATACATACAGTTCTAGTGACCAATGCAAGTATGGTCATTGGTTGCTATAATACTCCAAAGTTGTGTTGATTGTTATATAGTTTTAGTGTTGATGGTCACTATATACATATATTATAAGGTTTAGCCACGAAAATGCGACCAAACTTGTTGGTGATAAGATAATTATTGTGACCAATAATATTTTAGAGGTCCTCCTAAACACTCATAAGAGTTATTTTGTTTGTAGAGTTCAAATTTTGGTTCCAATTAATATCAAATCGCGTCTGTTCAACAGTTAATAGTCCTGTTTTCAGATGGGAAATGATTTGCCAAGCAGTAGATGCCAAGCAGCAGAGCTACTAGAGTGCCGGCCACAGGACTTGACGTGACACCGGATAGCTAATTGTTTATGGGTAGATGGTGCGGTGAGCTGATCAGGGAGGCCAGGTGGCACGCCATGCATGCATGCATGCGTGTACTCTCGCTAGCCACTGAGCAGCTGCTAGCACTATACCCCTGCACTTTCTCTTTTTTTGCATCAGTGTCAAACCGATGCGGGCAATCAGCCCTCACACTGTAATGATACGAAATCTAACCTTCCACCATGCACTAGATCGAGCAGACAGGTCCCATGTGTGCTACTACCTCGAACACAATCGTATAAAAATACAAGGAAATAGGTTAAACAGCTATCATGACTCGGATCAGATCAAATCGATGCCAAAAGTAGGATCGAACTCGCGAGATGTTCGACGTGTCCGCAGTACAACATGTTGGCAAATGCACACATGCGAAAATACTGCGTACGACTTAAGTAAACACCACACGATTGATGAGCTATGATACAATACTCTAGCATATTTGTCTATAATAACAATCTGATATCATTTTCCTTTTGGAATAACAGTTTGATATCATACCAATGCCCTTAGCCTTTCAGAAACTCTCGAAAACTCTATGCCGATTCTTGAGCAAAAGGCCTGCAGTTACAAAGTGAGGGAAGAGGAGTGGCGTGCAAGTTGAAGTACTATTTATGACTAAAAGATATAGATCAATATATCTAAGCATGTATTAGTTACTGCTCTGTCATGCATGTAAATGTGATCAGTCGTCCATGCAAAATATAATGTTTATCAGGATGTGTTCAGATCAATTAGCGGTTCAATTAATCTATCCAATCTCCATCGTCGTGTACCAAATCCATACATACTCGACGTACGTACACTTGGAAAGAGATGGACTAAACGTGACTAAATGTAGTAGTTTCTTCTAAATTAAATGAAATTTTTGGCACACATATAATAGGTGATTCTCAATCTTCAAATTTTGTCACACTACAGAACCTATTCCAGAAAGTTTATTTGTAGGTTTGACAGCTCAGTCTGTTCACAAGCACACTGCGCGCGTATATATCACAATAATTTATGTGCACAATACATTAATACTATCATAGAAGATCAAATCGAGGCTACTCTAATTAATTAAGGGCACTCGTTGCAGATACCAAATGAAACGTTATCTACAAAAAAAAAAGAGACCAAATGGAAGGGCATAAAAATGGATGGAAAAATAGATGAATGGTATACCCGGCAGTGGATGGTGTAGAAGATCTGTTGCCCGGTGACGGAAAAGTTGGCGTTGATGATCTCGGCACCTTCTTCCTCCAGCACGGTGACCACCCAGGCTCAACCCGTCGTTGTGGTGCCGCACCTCCACCACCGGCGCCGGCACGGCCTCCTCAGCAGCGGCTTCTTCTGACCCCGGGTTGCCGCTCGTTGACGTTTCCGCCGACGTTGAGGCACCTCCTCCTCCGGTCATGCCAGCGACGAGCTGGACAGAGCTCCTCTTTTGCTGCAACTCCTCCACCCTTTCCTTGAGCTTCTTGATGTACGCCGCTGCTTCGTCTAGGCTACCAAGCTGACTCATCGTATCCTGTACGTGCATTTTGATACAACATACAATGAGCATCTTTTTTTTTCCCATTTGTGAAAGTGTAAAAGTAAGTCAAACCTCACAAGGAACGAAAATAGCACTATGCAGAAAAGTGAAGTTACGTGGCCGCAGCAGGTTCCAGGAATTTATTATTTGAAAAGAAGGTTATGTCGAAAAAAAATGCTACATTTGACATATGCACTTTGGTGCCAAAAGCATTGTATCAATAACATTGCATGTGGTGAGAGAAGAACTGATTGACGAGCCAGAATAGCTCAACAACAAGTTAAACAATGCTCCCATCAATCTAAGATAAATTTGTATTTTATCATTAAACTAATGGTGCTGCTGAGCACAGGATGTGTCAGAAACTCAGAATAGGAGAATCATACATGCTACCTCTGTTAATGTTTACGACAGCTAATCTAGTTCAAATTGTACTAGATTTATTATCCAAACTGTCATATATTTAAGAGCGGATGAAGTACTT
This sequence comes from Eragrostis tef, assembly GCA_000970635.1. Taxonomy (NCBI): domain Eukaryota; kingdom Viridiplantae; phylum Streptophyta; class Magnoliopsida; order Poales; family Poaceae; genus Eragrostis; species Eragrostis tef. The sequence goes on from LAPY01000065.1 coordinate 134,284, forward strand.
CAGAATAAAGTCATTAACACTAGTATCCGTAATACAGTTAGTTGACAAATGAATTTGTTGATGCTACACTAGCTACTATACCCACTTAATTGATCTGAATCGGATGTAGTTAAGTACCTTGGATGTGTATTGTTCTTTGGGGAGGAGAGAGGCGAGCTTGACGCAGAGCCTCCTCATTTCCAGCCTCCTTCTCCTCTCGATCTCCTTCCTATCCACTCCCGCCGCCGCTGTGCCGCTGCCGCTGCTGTTGTTGCTCGTGCTGCTTCTCCCCCCTGCTTCTGATGTCCTGCTACTCTTGCCCCTCTTTGCCTTCACCTCCATCGATATCTCTCCCGACCACGTCTAAATCCCCGTCTCAATCTCTTCTAGATCTCTGGACCTAGAGGGCGAGTGGCACGGCAGATATCAGAAATAAAGAGTGACCACTCTGCCTGATAGAGGTAAGCAAATTAAAGGTACAAGCATGCCGGTGTAGCAGCTTCCAAACGCACTAGGCATATGTAACACATGAGTTGAGAGCTAGAGGTCCAAATATATATGCATACATGTAAATATGTACAAGTGGGAATGAAACAACAGACGTAAACAGCAGCAGAAATAGTTGGAAAAAGGAGGAGATGGGAGAAGAGCATGTGGCCGAGCTAGCTGGCTCAGTTATATGGTGGTGCGTACGGATAAGGAGGAGCCAGGATGCCAGGTGGCCGGCCTACTATACAATATAAAAATATATAAAGGGCTCGCTGAATTATGTGCACTGCAATACCCTTCCCTCAGCCTTGATATTTGTATGAATAGTAAGCCGCACGTGATTATATTCTATATGTTTATGCTACTCCTATTTATGCAATCTGGTAACTAGAAATGAAAATGAATGACCCTAGAGGTACTCTCCAAACTCTATTTAGTTAATTAGTTGTTTTTGTGTGAGATTCTGCTTTTCAAAAACTGGCTCTACAAGCTGCTTTTAAAAGATGGCTTCCAAAAAGTTGTATTTTGTGGATTAGTTTATAATAAATAAATAAAATATATGATACATGTAGCATAACTTAAAATAACATCATAATTTCTCATTTTCAAGTCGGGTGCGGCAGGATATGAGTGCAAAGCATGCAACTGTCACTGCATTAGTATGTTGGTAGTAAAAAATTGTTGTCAAAATGGGTAGGCTAGAGAACCAGCGCATTTGAATTTTATAACATTTCTATTTTCTGTTGGACCATGCTAAACATCATGCCTTATCATCCATGCCCCTTTTCTTCAGGTCTTTCCACTTCCATCTTTCATCCATCTCCTATATTAGCGACATTTCAACCCAATCACACCACAAAATTAAAAATTTCCACTATTGAAATACACAAGACTGATAAGCCTCTATCACTTCGTTGTTCCCTAAAAACAGCTTCTGGCTCATCCTATTTGATGTCATTTGTTGCTTTGGTTTTTTCGCATCCATGGGTAAGAGGTTTTATGTTTATAGATGTAGACACTCCCCATTTACTTACATGTTTGTCTAGAACCATGAATACTATGCGCAGTAAATTGTCTCGTAAAAATGGCTTAAGATATAACTGGTCTCTACTCAATGGTAGACTGTAAAATATCTCTTTGTTTAGCTAGGCATTTGTTTTCTATATGATCCTAAAAATATCTGTTGATGACCACTTTGCTAGTGGTACATACATAGACAGTTGTTATCTTCTTTTCTGCTCACTTTGTAGAGCCTGCCTGGTCAAGTTTTCAAGCGGTCATCTATTGGCGGCTCATTGAGCCATTGCTGGCTTTACACAGAGCAACAGCAGAGCAGATAGGTGCAGAAGCGTTATCTGCATTCCGATCAGCAACACAGGAACCCGGCAGGACCATGCAACACGCGCGTGTCCATACCGATCGAGATATGATCTGCCGACACGGTTAATTAGCCACGACGTGGCGCGGCTTTCGTAGGCGGCGCTGACGCAAGGCAGCGTGACGTACGAGCGCCATGGCTACCGCTCGCTCGCTTTCGGCGGCGAGTAACATGCGACCGTGGGCGCCAGCGCGGCCGGCCGGAGCAGTAGTGATGATAACGCTTGCATGGCCAGCGGCAGAGTCTGACGCCGCGCGCGTCGGACTCACCCCTTGGATCATCGATCTCGCTTGGATCGGGTCGCCGTCAACAGATCAACATCGTCGTGCACCGACGTCTCACTCTGGCACACTCCTCGAGAGCACAGCTGCTATGCTAGTTGGTACACGTTGCAGCACAATCCAGTACAAGGGCCGCTAGAGAGCTCCCTAGATCTTGGGTGACCTGAGCAAGACTAAGCTTGGGGTTGGGGACCGGCCTGCATGCATGCCAAGAAAAGATCAGCGACCATTTTAGCCACGCCCCCCCCCCCCCCCCCCCC
>LAPY01000065.1:137045-147202 GCA_000970635.1 Eragrostis tef
CCTTTTTCGCCCCCCCCCCCCCCCCCCCCCATATCTTTTGGGTCTCTCTGTTCGGTACTACCTGTGAGAGCCACAAATAAATGATAAATCAACGTGCGTACGAATATGCGATAGATATGCTATGCCAGCATGTCGTATATATATGTTCGTAAGTATCTATCATGTTAGCTTGTGGCTGGATATTTGCACAGCACATGACATAAAGCACGGTGCGAGTGTAATCTGATGTAGAAAGTGCAAGCCTAGACTCGATCATCAGCAGTCCGGGCACAAATAATTCCGTTTCCCACATGTGGTAGTCGAGTTAACAACGCATGGTAGGATGTATACGTGCACTGAATCTTTTGATGCGCACTATAGTTTACACCGGTATAACAAATATAGCGAAACGGAAGGTCCGTAAGGACACGTAGAGCTCTGTCAGATGCTCTAAGATCATAATATTGGATGCACACGGTATAGTTGCATGAGAGAGAGACCAATTTAATTACTGTGGCCATCCCGTGCGTGCGCACGAGCACAACAGAAGTCTCTTTGTTGCATAGTACGGACTTTCACCCGTGACTTTTTTTCTTTGGTCTGCAGATGCATTCTCGCTCCTTTATCCCCAACACCATAGGACCGGGTAGATGCACAATCTGCACATGACATGCTTCGGAGTTCCGAGGCAGGTAGGCTCCCCAAACGTTATCCAGCTGCCCCTACGCATCCGGTATCCCCATCAAGCAGGTCGCTGCCCTTTTAAGGACCATGCAGGCAATGCGTAAAGTATCTAGTGTGGTCCAGCAGAGGCCACCACACATATATTCTATTTCTCTCTAAGGATATCGACAGTGTGCGTGTCTCGTCCCTACTGGCCGGGTTCTTGGGGACCGGGAAGCACAGGATCTTGCCGTATACGCCAACAATGTTTTTAACCCTACTGTTCTAGTCGACCGCGCTAAAATGGTGATTTGTGCTCTGATTTTGTAAAACCGTGATCACGCACAGTGTCAAAGTACTGCTAGTTTGAGAACAAAGAAAGCAACACTAGCTAGTATGCATATAGCACGTGGGGAAAGAGATCAGAGAATGCGCATCCTTGATGATTTGGTTCCTTGTTGGACTAGAAGTCTAGAATCATAACCAAGCATAGAAGCTGCATTATTTAGCTGTAATATGAAATTAATTTTTTGATGCAAATATGAAATTTAATTTGTTAGACATTATTATCGAGACCCAAATTAAATAAGTATTTCTACGTTATTGCGCTAGTGGTAACCTGTAGTTAAATATACATGTATTGATCTCTCATAGTTCAAACGTCAAATTAAAGGTCATCTATATCTCAAATCTGGTACGGAGTTGTAATATAAGAAATGGTACCAAATATGAGAGGGAGAAAAACAAAAGGACGCCGTGCGGAACAGGGTCACGATTTCATTGGCTTGTCTGATCCAGAAATGGTAGCATTGCCTGATCCAGAAGGAGATAGTATAATGTGCACCACAATAAGGGACCTGCCATTTTTTTGCATTTATATTTATCTACTGCCTCCTTCCTTAGCAAAGGAAAGTCAGAGGACTGACGGGACGTGGCGTACGTATGCATGGTTCCCAAAGACTTACCACGCGTATGTATAACATGTTTTGGTAAATGATAATCGTTCGATCTGGCAGGTTTGTACGATACTATTGTTGTGTACACACCTCCTGACCAGCGCGGCTAACGTGTTTCCCCACTTCGAAAATAGTAACGGTGCACAGATTTTTACTTGAACCATGTGGCAGCCGCCAATGGTACAGCAACATACTACTCTAGCCCGTATGAGTGCGATCAGGTCTGAAAAGATCATGTGAACCGTGCCCTAAAAGTACTCATGTGAACTGTCAGTGTCAACAGTCTTTATCATCTTCGTCTTCAGGTAGCCCGTTCTAGTGAAGATTTTTTTTTCCTGAACGAAAATTTCCATGCGTGTTCCTTGTGTCCAAATTTGTACCCATAGGATCGAAAACACCATTGGCGCGTACGGGGTCAACCTGCTTTCGAGGTTTCCGGAAGCTAACGACGTGTAGACAAACACGCCAAAATATCGGTTGGCGGTACATAGTATTGCAGGAGCTTCGCTTATAATTAATGCTGTTACGTACTACTGTTATTATACTTCTTTAGTGTTTACATGTATCGTTGTTCGTGTATCAACCATATGTTGAACAATTTAGTTGAGCCCCAGTGACATGTTTTTTGACAAGATATAATTTTTTCTTCTACGCAGGTAGTGTACGGAGGAATCTGTTTCTTGTCCATACTACAAAAGAAAGAAGAAATCTATGAATAAAGCATGGGCGTATTGTGTGGTTGTAACCATGGTGATGGAATTGTTTGCCAAGCATAGTTGCACTTTTAGTAATGGAATTCGTTTTTAATAATTTGATTGAGGCTCATGTGATGAGTCCGGCCCAGGTGGGGTTGGATGAAAAGCCTGACACACCGATCCGGATTCCCCGAATCCCGCAATCTTAGCACCGACAGCCGAAAATACGACACACCGATCCGGCCTCAGGATTCCGACCTGAACCTCGGCAACCTTAGCACCGTACTCCGACGCACCTCTCGGGGAAAGGCCCAATCACCCCAAAAGACTAGTCTGATAGGGGAAGGGTGGCTCTCTCTTTTAAGGTGACTTCCTCCTCCCAAGCTAAGCAAGGTGGGATTATTCAGAGGCTCACACGGTCGCCGCCCGACTACAACTGGGCCTTTGGCCCATTTATTTGTTGCGTCTTTGCCAGCGGGTAATAGTGGAGGATGTCCTCATCATTCTCCCCTTCTTAACAAGGGCCCAGCTCTGATACCAAATGATGAGTCCGGCCCAGGTGGGGTTGGATGAAAAGCCCGACACACCGATCCGGATTCCCCGAATCCCGCAATCTTAGCACCGACAGCCGAAAATACGACACACCGATCCGGCCTCAGGATTCCGACCTGAACCTCGGCAACCTTAGCACCGTACTCCGACGCACCTCTCGGGGAAAGGCCCAATCACCCCAAAAGACTAGTCTGATAGGGGAAGGGTGGCTCTCTCTTTTAAGGTGACTTCCTCCTCCCAAGCTAAGCAAGGTGGGATTATTCAGAGGCTCACACGGTCGCCGCCCGACTACAACTGGGCCTTTGGCCCATTTATTTGTTGCGTCTTTGCCAGCGGGTAATAGTGGAGGATGTCCTCATCATTCTCCCCTTCTTAACAAGGGCCCAGCTCTGATACCAAATGATGAGTCCGGCCCAGGTGGGGTTGGATGAAAAGCCCGACACACCGATCCGGATTCCCCGAATCCCGCAATCTTAGCACCGACAGCCGAAAATACGACACACCGATCCGGCCTCAGGATTCCGACCTGAACCTCGGCAACCTTAGCACCGTACTCCGACGCACCTCTCGGAGAAAGGCCCAATCACCCCAAAAGACTAGTCTGATAGGGGAAGGGTGGCTCTCTCTTTTAAGGTGACTTCCTCCTCCCAAGCTAAGCAAGGTGGGATTATTCAGAGGCTCACACGGTCGCCGCCCGACTACAACTGGGCCTTTGGCCCATTTATTTGTTGCGTCTTTGCCAGCGGGTAATAGTGGAGGATGTCCTCATCATTCTCCCCTTCTTAACAAGGGCCCAGCTCTGATACCAAATGATGAGTCCGGCCCAGGTGGGGTTGGATGAAAAGCCCGACACACCGATCCGGATTCCCCGAATCCCGCAATCTTAGCACCGACAGCCGAAAATACGACACACCGATCCGGCCTCAGGATTCCGACCTGAACCTCGGCAACCTTAGCACCGTACTCCGACGCACCTCTCGGAGAAAGGCCCAATCACCCCAAAAGACTAGTCTGATAGGGGAAGGGTGGCTCTCTCTTTTAAGGTGACTTCCTCCTCCCAAGCTAAGCAAGGTGGGATTATTCAGAGGCTCACACGGTCGCCGCCCGACTACAACTGGGCCTTTGGCCCATTTATTTGTTGCGTCTTTGCCAGCGGGTAATAGTGGAGGATGTCCTCATCATTCTCCCCTTCTTAACAAGGGCCCAGCTCTGATACCAAATGATGAGTCCGGCCCAGGTGGGGTTGGATGAAAAGCCCGACACACCGATCCGGATTCCCCGAATCCCGCAATCTTAGCACCGACAGCCGAAAATACGACACACCGATCCGGCCTCAGGATTCCGACCTGAACCTCGGCAACCTTAGCACCGTACTCCGACGCACCTCTCGGAGAAAGGCCCAATCACCCCAAAAGACTAGTCTGATAGGGGAAGGGTGGCTCTCTCTTTTAAGGTGACTTCCTCCTCCCAAGCTAAGCAAGGTGGGATTATTCAGAGGCTCACACGGTCGCCGCCCGACTACAACTGGGCCTTTGGCCCATTTATTTGTTGCGTCTTTGCCAGCGGGTAATAGTGGAGGATGTCCTCATCATTCTCCCCTTCTTAACAAGGGCCCAGCTCTGATACCAAATGATGAGTCCGGCCCAGGTGGGGTTGGATGAAAAGCCCGACACACCGATCCGGATTCCCCGAATCCCGCAATCTTAGCACCGACAGCCGAAAATACGACACACCGATCCGGCCTCAGGATTCCGACCTGAACCTCGGCAACCTTAGCACCGTACTCCGACGCACCTCTCGGAGAAAGGCCCAATCACCCCAAAAGACTAGTCTGATAGGGGAAGGGTGGCTCTCTCTTTTAAGGTGACTTCCTCCTCCCAAGCTAAGCAAGGTGGGATTATTCAGAGGCTCACACGGTCGCCGCCCGACTACAACTGGGCCTTTGGCCCATTTATTTGTTGCGTCTTTGCCAGCGGGTAATAGTGGAGGATGTCCTCATCATCATGGATTGCTTTTGCTTTGCCCATGATGGCTTGAACCTTTCTTGGTTTGTTTTGACTGTAACTGTGAACATTTACAAGTAGCAATTGAACAACATATGCATCAATCGTTGCAGAAGTTTCTGCACCAATCGAACAAAATGATCTACACCATTTAGGACTTTTCATCAACACACGTAGTTTGCAAGAAAATTGTGCGGCAACGTTATCGAACTCCGCATGACAGGACATAAATTTGAACACCTTTGAAACCGAATGACTAGCACGAGTTTTGCCACAACACAAGATGTCATCCACGTCACCATCCAAACTTCTTTGTAGCTTATCGCCATGCTTGCAACATCGTTTGCTACCCAGCTGTGTGGGTTCATATCATTTGTTCACTTTTGGGCCAATTGATCAGTGAGTATGGATCATATTCCGACAACACGCGTGAAAAAATGAAAAGGGAGAATATTATATGATGCGAAGAAATGTAAAAAAAGAATCAGTGTGCTAGAGGCAGGACGTGACAAGGCACCAAACAAGATCTGGTCTGACAGATATAGTATTCAAGATTGCCAACCACAGTGACATTTCTTTTCACCTAACGTCGAGGAAATGATGATTGAAAGATGCTGTTATGTGGTTAATAGAGTTAAGGATTCTTTTCCCTGCAACCTAAGTAGGAGTAATTCAGTAGCACTAGCATATACCAATTCTCATAAGCGTTTTTTTATTAGTATCTCATACATCTTTGCAGTATATGCGTGTGTATGTGTAGATCCATGTAGAGTCATCAATCATCATATCAATGCTCGTAGTCGTTCAGAAACTCTTGAAACCTCTATGCCAATTCTTGAGCTAAATGCCTGGAGGGAAACAAATGGAGTTGTGCATAGGTTAAGTAAACGCTGCTGCTTCAGAGGCTTTTACCACAATAGGATCCATATACTTAAGAAAGGAGGTTTAATCAAGTTACTGACGAATACACTTCGATGGTTCATTTAATTTATCGTATATATGTTTCAACCAAACCAATTATAGTTCTATTTGGAGATAAAGTCCATTTTACAACCCTTAACTATGAGCTATATTTTCTATGAAACTACTCACTTTATTTTGGAAGAGAGATATAAAGTTGGCATGGATTTAGAAGCGGTTTCAAATGGTGTTGAAATATTTTTTGAACTTCAAAAACTAGTAAATGACTTATACCCAAGAAAAATGTTAATCATATTATGCAGTATTTATGGTCTAAGTTAAATTTGCATAAGTGAAAAATAGTATAACTGACCCGCAATAGCTTTATTTGACCTTTTACCCGAATGTGCCTAATAAGTGTTCATTTTAGCTGGACACCTTACTAGTTCACATGCTGACATCTCCCTGCGTGTAACAGTAATTTATGTGCATCTTACACTATGATAGATAATGGTATTATATTACAGATGGATTCCAACATCAATTGTATATCACATGAGCACTGTTTGCTTTAGGAGTAGTGTTCTATAGGAGGTACTAAAAGAAAAAGGGAAAATCTTTGAAAGCCTGTGTACCCGGCAATGGATGGTGTAGAAGATTTTTCGACCGGCAACGGAGAAGTTGGTGTTGATGATCTCGGCGCCTTCTTCCTCCAGCACCGTGACCACCTCATGCAGCTTGAACGGCCTCTCCACGCTGCTGATCATCACAACATCCAGGCTCGACCCGTCCTGGTGGTGCCGCACCTCCACCACAGGAGCCACCGCCTCGTCTTCAGCAGAGGCTTCTTCCGACGACCCTGCATCACCGCTCGTCGTCGCCGCTGCCACTGACGTTGAGGCGCCAACTCCACCTTCTCTCATGCTTGCCAAGAGTTGCGCGGAGCTTTTCTTTTGCTGCAGGTCGTCCACCCTTTCCTTGAGCTTCTTGATGTACGCAGCAGCTTCGTCCAGGCTACCTAGCTGGGTGACCGTGTCCTACAAATACATAGATATATATAACGACTATCTATTTCTTTTTGACATAGTTGCGACCAATCAAATGTCAAGAAACGCCCTAACCAATGAGAAAATAGTACGTGTTGGGAAGAAACAGTTCTCCAGGCGGTATGTAGAATGGCGAAAATTACATGGATTCCAACAATAAAGTGCAGTGGCTGAAAGCCACATTTTCCAGGAAAATACCAAATATGTCCACATAGAAACAAGTAGCTTTCATCAACAATATTTCATGTGACGATAGGAGGACACATAAGCTATAAAGATATAGCCTGAAATAATGGATGAGAAAGCAAAAAAAAAAGGACCTGTTTGCAGTTTGCATTTGGCCATTACTAAAAAAATCAGTATGCACTTTAATTGAGAATAGAACTCAATAGGATCCACAAAATAGCTAGTTAGTTGAAATCTTCCCCTTTTTTCCCTCTTTTATAATTGAGATTTGGATGACGGATTAGATTCGTCTTGATTGCGACTTATAAGACAATTGATCTTGCGTGATGCTGCTTCAACAAATTTTAGTGTCTCTCATCATTGGTTGAAGAGGACTTTGCTCTGATTTGATTTTTTTTTTCTCTCAGCATCATCAATCGAAGAAGCGGAAGTGAAAAGTTGAGCAAAGAGCTTACATGTATTTTCTTGGTATTTAATTAGTCTCTCAGAGTCGTTGATGTGAGTAGTTTATACGTATCAAAGTTTAATATTGTCCCCTTTCATTGAAAATAAAAGAGATTATGACACATAAGATGAATCACATTAATTAATTGTTCATGGTGGTAGTTAGGAGAGTGACTCGATAGAAAAGTACCTTGGAGGAATAGTGTTCTTTGGGGATGAGAGATGCGAGCTTGGAGCAGAGATTCTTCATATGCTGCCTCCTCTTCCTCTCGACCTCCTTCCTCTCCACTGCCGCGCTTGCGCCACTGCTGCCGCTGTTGTTGCTCGTGCTATTTCTCCTCCCAGTCCCAGCTGCTGCAGTATCGTTGCTGCTGCCCTTCTTCGCCTTCGTCTCCATCTCTTCCTTCCCAGCCGACCGTCTCCCTCTCTAATTAGTGGCCATGGCGGACGCAGCAGAGATCTGAAAAAGCAAGCAAGTCAACTAAAGTACACGCAAGGAGAACCCTCGAAATGCTACAGGAGTGTATGATACATGATGTTAGATGTACTATGTAAGCATACATGTATCATGTATGTATATGTGGGAACAGACGAAGGTAAACCGCAGCAGAAAGAATTGGAGAAGATGGGAGAAGAAAAAGTGGCCGAGCAAGGTAGTTTAGCTAAAAGATCGATATGCGTACGGATAAGGAGCCCGATGGCCGGGCAGGTGCTAGCGAGCTATATATAGAGAAGGGCAAGCATATGTATATATACCGCAACATTTGCTTGGCCATATTTACACAAATGGATCAGAGCAGCAAAGTACAGTACTCCACACATGCTGTTTACTGTATGTATAATGGATAGGAAACGTCACTAAACGCTAGCTGCAGAGCTATAAAGAAAATTGTGAATCGACATTGTTTGTTTCAGCTTTAGATTTCACAATCCATCTCTTTAATTGTGATCTGTGGAATTTGAGATTGTGAAAGCTGGTGATTCAAAAACTTGGAATGTCTGCTTGTTGGGACTCCACAATCTAGCTTTCACTCAGGTACTGTTGTGGGCCATAACGGCATAGTAGTATGTAAAGTGTGTCACAATCTAGCCAAGTTGGTCTTGACCAAATTGCTGGACTGTGGAATCTGGAGAGAGGGATTGTAGAATGAGGACTAAAAAGGCTGTCTAAACAAAAGTTTAAAATTGGTGACTATGCTTATATGCTACTGGGGTAGTGATCGATTGCATTGGTACCTTTTTCCACAAGATATAATCGCACTTCCAGTGAATTGCTCACACCGCAGACAAGCAACGCAGTTCGAATTGGACATTGAAGCGACCCGTCTCCCATTGCTACAGTAGAGAGGGGCGACCCAAGGCGAGCGCGCACTCCGGCGGCGGCTCCGGTTGATCTCCTCCTCCTCTGGAGGCCCGCAGGGCACCGGAGGCTCGGGAGATTGACGGAGCTGCCGTCCGGCCTTCCTCTAGCTGCTAGTATAGGTAATAGTCTAGTTTTTTCTCCCGTGTTTAGGGATAGGGTTACGGCGCCGGCGCCCGTCGTGGTGATGGCTACCGTTCTTCGTCTCTCCTTCGGCGGATCTGGCGGCGAAGTCGTCGGCGACGGCGGCAAATGCTCCGGTGAAGCTACATGGAGTTCATCTTCCGCCTGTTCTTCTACGTAAGGATGGGTGGACTTTTGGTTTCCCCTCGCCGGCGTTGCTGGTGCTGGTGGAATTGGTCTCCGGGTGCTCGCTGTCGACTCCTGGCAATGAGTTTTCTGGTATTTTGATTCTCTTTGTTGGTGGCTGCTCGGTGGTGGTGGTTCGGCGTTCCTCTTGCCTGCCGTACACGATGCGAAGAGGAGGCCGGCGGCTGGTGCTGGTTGTCATCAGCGATGAGGAGATTGTCCAAGTCGCGTCGGAGGAGCGGTGGCAACGACGCTGTTGTGGAATAGGTTCTCCCTAGCTGCTGCCGTCTCGACGACGTCCTTCTCCGGCGTTGCCGTTGAGCTTGCAAAGAAGAGCTTGCCGGTGGATCTGTGGCTCAACTGGGGGATGGATTCGTCGACTTCGTTTCTTCGGTACCTCTCACGCGGTGACGAGTGCCACGTCCCTCGTCGCGCGCATCGGATGGGCCTGATGATTTCTCGATGGACGCGGTCTTCTTTTCTGGATATAGGTGTAGGGTGTTAGTGTGCGTGGGTGCGTTGGCGTTCCTTTTGTACACGAACAAATACTGCATTTATATTCAGAACTGAGAGGTTCAAAAAAAAATTGCTCATACCTCTCACCTCTGCATCCTTCGCATAATAGTGCCAGTCAAATTCATGACAGGTCAGTTCATGTACACGTGAAGATAGTACTGCATGCAAGTATGCAACCCTCTCTCCTGGCAGCCAGCCTTCTTCGGAAGGTTGAATCGCAGCCCGTTTTACTGTAACGACTGTTAAAAAAATAATTGCGAACACTGTTACGGCTGTTGAAGAAATAACTGAAATGGCTGATTCGTAGCTAGATGAACAAGATATTTCTGTCTACGTGTCAACAGTACGACCCTCTAGAAAATATATTGTGGTCTGATGAGACCTACTGGCATCGGCAGGCTTGGCATGGACCATATGCAGCATGCTACTGAATGTGCCCGCGCGCGCGTGTCACTGCTTCAACGGTCGATCACTGTGTCCGTACGGGACGCCGCGCTTGGGTTGCGTAGCGCCGGTGACGCAAGCCACCGTGACGTACGGGGCAGCAG
>LAPY01000065.1:150871-168682 GCA_000970635.1 Eragrostis tef
GCGGGCCGGCGTTGGAGGCGAGGCTGGACGCTGCAGCCGTGATAGGCGCCGTTGTGGAGCTGCCTTGACTCGTTCGCCTCGCCGGGTTCGTCTGCGCCGGGTCCGGCCTGTCGCCCGATGCCGTCGGATCGGGCTCGTCGTCGCTGCGCGGTGCCAGGAGATGGAGCGGCAGCCTAGCTGGTGCGCGCGGCTCGCTAGCGCTGCTAGTCAGCATCCTGCTCGAGCGCTGCGGGTTCTTTCAAGGTAAAGCCCGTTGGCGTGAGGGGCCTACTCGGTGCGGCGTCGGCTTCTGTGTCGGCATCTCCAACGGTCGTTGGCGATGCTCGACTTTTTGTTCCGGTCGGCGACGACTCCAGCGTCGTCGGAGTCCGGAAGCTTTTGTCCTGAACGCGTCGGAGTGGCGGAGACGACGGCGCTGTTCTTGGAATATTTCTCCTGCTCTCTCCGTCTCGGCAGCGATGGCCTTCCCGTCGCTGTCGTGGAGTTGGAGTTGGGGTCCGTCAGGGCTCATAGGGGAGTTCGTCGGCGTTTCCTGTTTAGGGGTTCACCGGCCGTGTTCTCTGGTAGCTCTCACTCACACATGTGGTGATACAAAGGGAGTGCCACGCTTCTCGTGGCGAGGTCCGATGATCTCTTGATGGACACGTTTTATCGGTTGTGTGTAGGTGTAGGATGTTTGTGTGCGTGACTGAGTTGTGTTTCTTCTGTACGAACAGTTACTACATTTATACTCAGTGGTAAGAGGTTAAAAAAAGGAAGTGAGCTTGGTTCAGGTTGTGACTGTTCACCTAGATTACCCAAAGTTTACATGCTCTTTGGTTCTTTGGTCCAAATTTTTGAAGAGGGTGAACAAAAGAAAAAGAAAACCTGTCAGCTATCGCATAAAAGTTGCCAATGCTCTCCAAATTAGAGAAACATCCAGTTGTCACCAAAAAGAAAATACGAGTGTTTTGGTAGCAGATCCACTTTGGTTATGACGACTCTGATCCATGTGTTCTCTAGGGCTTTCTCTCCAGATGCAGATAGATCCACGCTTGATTGCCCGATCAAACGTTATCGCTGGCGGTACCCATCAATCTTCTTTCATCTATAGCGAGGACAATGACGTGTGCAGCTGTGCATAGGGTGGTCCTGTACAGTACACCACTAGCATATATCTTCTCGCAGGTAGACAGCGTGCGTGGCTTATATTGCTGGTTCTTAGGGACCAACATACATACATAAAGCTTCAGAACAATGAACATGCGAACACATATATGCATGTTCGATGTTCCCTTTTAATCATGACGTTAGGACATCTTTCTTCAGAGTTTTCTAAAGATGCAGAATTTCTCAATGTTTCGATGACAAAATGAACTATATGTAGTTCAAATTTCCTATCCTAATGTCATGATGAAATGAACAGAGGGAGTAACAGTGGCAATGAAAGTTTTAGTTTGCGTGAGATGACGGTGATTGGGTCAGTTGATGATGAATTACTGTTGTATTACTGATCTACCACACCTTTCTTTCCTGATGTATTGCTGTTGTGATGTAATATTCAAAGTTACTTAATCAAGACCATATTATTTTCAAAGAAAAATAGTAATTACAATAAAAATTAAAGCAGAAATGGTGAAAGCATGTCCGAATGAAAATAATGTGCATAGAGGAGATACCACGTCAGGATGCCGAGGGAGCAGGGTCACCATTTCATTGGCTTGTCAACTAGGTAGTGTCGACAAATAGGGCACACCACAGAATTTAATGGACCTACCTCCTTGCTGCTTATAAATGGAAAATCTGAGGAGGCATTAACAGTAAGCTAGTGGTCATATGGCCCTAGGTTATAAGCATATCCTAAATACTTACAGTATTTTAAAACACCAGCGCGAGATAAAGCTGTAAATTCATATAACCAGTAATGAAGGTGAAGAAATGACTCACCCTTTTTTTCCATAGAAGGATAAACATCACCCGAATGCTGAGCAAACTGATCGATCAACACTAGTAGATCTTCAGTATGTCACGCAGTTTGTATGTATTGGAGATGCTTCCCGTCTCTTTCCGACGGTCTAATCCGGCAGAAGAGATAGTTATGCCAACAAATTATAATCACTATCATTCTTGTGCTTGAGCGTAATTAACCAGATCACTGCTGCTCAGCTACCCTGATCACGAAATCTTCAACCTCGCCGTCTGGTTCAAAGTGTAAGCACGCGTGAGAAGACGTCAATAATGATACAGCAGGATGTTCGATAGGCAGACACAGGTCTGAAAATCCATGTGAACCGTCACGCACCTTTTGTTACCTCTGTCGTCTTTCAGGTGCAGAGTAGACTTTGTCCCCCCCGACTTTGCATTAGTACAACTCTCCATGCTGCTCCATGAGTCTGTACACCTGTAGATAGAGGTAAACATCAGGCACAGCATCTGTCATGTTTGTACATGAAAACATAGAGCACTTGCCTGTCGAATTAAGCCTTTTTGTCAAAGAACTTCACATTCAGTGCTCCGTAGTCGTTGAAATACTGTGCATGTGTGTGGACGGGACTGATCTTGAGTTCCCATCAGGGAGGGACACATACTACTGCATACAAAAATGTAGGATAGGAACTGGGATAGATGTGACTCGTTTGGCTGTAATATAACACACAAACAAGAGGAGCGAACGGAACAGCATGCACCAATATATTCTAAACAGTCCATATCCCAGTCTATCACGTTAGGGACCTATTCGCAGACCTGGGCCATCCCAAATTGCGCAAAGCATGCCATCCCAACCAATTACATCAGTTTCACGTTAGACTCAGACTTGAACCAGGGGACTTCAACTCCGCGCATTCAATTCTGCTGAGCATCTTCATGAGCCGTCCTTGTCTATTGGTCCATTAATTTAGTGAAGAGTAATTTCATTACTAGTGAGGCCTGGAAAGCAAAAAATGGGAGCTGCACTAGCAATGATGAACTCTCGTCCTTCATATGAGGCAGAGCAAAACTTAACCACATTGGGTTGTTTGGTTACTTTACAACAAAATCATGTATAGAATTTTTACAAAACACAACATATATGCCACTCCTATAGCCAAAAATAATACATACATTAGAAGAATCGTAAATACAAGCATGAACTGAATCTATTTGAAGAAAAGGCCTTTCTTTCTTCCTCTTCTTCTCTCAACAGCCTGCAAAAGATGGATGTTTTACGTAAAGATCGAAACGACAGGCACGTGCATGCAGACATAGCACAATAGCTCAAAGATCTCATGGTTTAACACCAGCAATCAAATTTCCAGATATTTTCTAATGTCTAAGGATGCATGCCACAAATAGAGGGAGATCCTTGCAGTCACCATTCGATTGGCAACCGCAAACAGAATTGCAGAGGCTAGCAATCCTCTGAAAACATGATTGTTAAAGAAAAAGAAAAGAACTTTGATACCGGGATAAACTATATGATGACTGCAAGTCTACATTTCAACCAGCCTTCCCCATCCAAAACCGGGATTGCTTTAGACACAGTGCTCACGTGTCACCTAAATGCACGGTTTACTCTACCCACCCAACACGACTTTATCTGAAATGCTGCTGATGTGTCACTCCAAATGGGTGTGGTTTCGGGCTGACAGTGACAGTATGCCATGTCGTAAAAGAATTGCAGCACGGGACGAGGGTGGTGTATTATAGATAGACTCATGAACTCAAGGTTATAAAGCGGACTTTCAAATTCAGTGTGGAAAACAAACGGAGGCTAATATGCAATGCTTTGTGCATGAGGTAGTGCATACCATATTTTTGAACAATCTTAATACTAGAACAATTGTATCCCGTAACCTGAAAAGACGGAACAGTAAACAAGATAAGCAGTGAATAATTATGTTCAGCAGATATTGTTGTATATATAGCCATTTCTTTGAAGTAAATAACATAGTAATACAGCCATATAACTATCTGGTAGAGTATTCAGATATTGAAGGATAGGACACTCAGCTTCAGTGTTGAAGGTACTTTCCAGATATCAAATTAGAGCTTGCAAGGATTGTATAGGTCCTTGCAAGGCTGTAAAATGCTCAATTTATCTCATTTTCAATAAAATGATATGACTGGTGCTTCTTATTCTCAAAAGAGTGAAATGCACCCCAGGTCCTTAAACTATTGGTCGATGGTCATCCAGGTCCATAAACTCTTAAAGCGTCCACCTAGGTCCTTAAACTATTTTTTGATGGTCATTTAGGTCCACGAACTCTTCAGTGACCATATAGGTCCATAAACTATTTATGTTGTGTCAATCAGGTCCACGAACTCTTAACATTTAGAAGACATATTAGCATATAGACTTTTTACTTAATTTTCTTTACTAGCATCTCACCCTTGCAGCATTATATTAAAAAAAAAAGCATCGCACACTTGCTTCAAACAGATATATGTTGTTGACACACATCATCGAAATATCAATCGCGGTTGACGATGCAAGGGACTAGGCATTGTTGATGCACTCGTCCCCAACCTGTCTTCCCTACTTACTACAACGGCATAGAGTAGGGTCACCTACTTAATACAACAGCATGTGATGGTGAGAAAAAAGAAGACCTACATGTCCTATGTCTCCACGCCTTCGTGTTCAGTTTGAATGTTTTTGCCTTTTGAAAATGGACTTGGTTGGCACAACATAAATAGTTTAGGTGGTCACTTAAGAGTTCGTGGACCTAAAGGACCATTCAAAAATAGTTGAAAGACCCAGGTGGACACTTTAAAAGTTCATGGACCTAGATGACCATCTGCAAATAGTTTAAGGACCTGGGGTGCATTTCACTCTTCTCAAAACTATTGGGTCCTACACTACTGTACAAGGGCAGAATATTTTCAGCATTGGCATTTAAAGAAGTGATGATGTGTATAGTTGTTTTCTAGACTCCAACTGTTATCAGGGCTGTAAAATGCTAATATATTTATCAGTGCACAAAGACCATAGAACTATGTATTGAAGAAAATGAAAACCTGATTTGTTACTCACAATGTATTTTCTACTGGCTTTAGATTATAATCAACACCATCAGCAGTTGTGATCGAAAACTCTGTAAAACTCCCATATGGAATATTAATCTGGATAAGATATCATAAAATTTGTGTAAGTTGCACTTTGTAGTTAACAAGCAATACATATACACAGGTAAAATAAAACGTATGTAAGGAAAGCACTTGTTAAGACAGATTTGGAAGGTAAACAGGATAATCAACAAGAAAATTTCAGGGTTCACCTGGATGTCCTTTTGTGCGACATCCAACATTAATGTGTCCAAGCATAGTATGTTTAGAAGAACAATTCAGCATATCAATTATATAATTGCTTATGTGCACAAGCCTTTTCAACTCTGTCAACATTTTTTCTCGGGACTTCATCAATCTCTAAAAGTAAAAGGGACGGTTCAACGAGGAAGTAGTACACGTAACAGTCAAAAAGCATGCCGTGTCAGATTTTCCAAGCTTCTCACTACAAAGCAGATTTCTGACGGTAACTCATCTTTATAAATCTATACCGCATAATACACAGTGAAACTTGAAGAAGAATATCTCAGAAGCCAACTGAATGCTAGCACAGAATTCACTATTAGAGAAACCCTGAAAGCAGTCTGTTTATGGTCCAGCAGCCAATTTATTTCCTAATGTGCTATAAATGATAACTATTATTCAAAGAACAGCGAGTTCATTTAGTTGCAGTGTAATAGGCCATGCCATGGACAGACAAATTTGATATCTTAAAACATCTTGGGTTGACAATTTAACCTCCAGCTGGGATCCAATTAATCAACAAAACCACTGGTGTTACTTCGTCCTCTTGGTGAAATCAATGCACTACTCAAGTACTTCATTTCTCAAAATAAAATATTGCTAAAGAATAGAGGCATACCATAGTTGCTTGCTGAAATTTCTCTGTGATAACAACACCACGCTGCCCATTACATTTAATGCTATAACCTTCTCTCTTTATCGCCAAAACAGCTGGTTCCCACATGTCTAAAAATCTGACCTGCTGTTAGAGAATTCAGTATTTCAATAGTTGTGTGGCGTTAGAAGAAAGTAACAAAATATTTATGTGCAATTGCATAAGGATAGTAACATACAGGCAATTGAACTTGGACTTCATAGGTCACGTGCCCAATTTCAAGAGTTCTCTTAATAAGCTCCTTTGTTTCAGGATCTGCATCAAAGATGGTTCCTCAAACTCCAGAAACAAACTATATAATGTTATGCTACATCACAAATTATAAGGAGACAATGAAGAGTTATAGCAGAAACAGTATGAGATGGCCTAGAGCAACTCGATGGCAAATGAACCAGTTGTGGAAGTGTTTGGGAAGGATGGTGGCAGGCTGGCAGCAGCCAACAGGAGAATGTACTGCTGAGGCGAAAAAGAGGAATTATTGCGAGGAGAGAAGCGCAGTGGGAGCCTCTCGTGCTGTAATTACATCCAAGAAAAGAAAGATGGAAGGTGACGAGTTGGGACTGAGGGTGCAAGCAAGATTGTGAGATACTAGTTGATCAGACTTGAGGAACGTAGAAGCCATGGGCCATGCCCTGCCCTCTATTTGGAGGTATAAAAAAAATGATTAGACAGAGTCAAGTAGAGGTTGAGGTCAAATAACTAGGCCAAGGATACAAGACAGTATAGGTAAGTAACATTCTTTTGTAAATAAATGCATAGAAGGTGAGATAAACCAAAGTCAGAATGAAGGACATAATCACAGTTCATTGTTTCGAAAGCTCACCACATGTAATTTTTCTTTGCTCATTAGCATAGACTTTGATAAAGTCCCCCTGCAATAGGAAATATAATGTTTCAGAAGGAAGTCCCTTTTAATACTGGTACCATAATGATAATCAGATGACATGTACCTTTCTTTTTCTATCATCTAGGGGTTGGACTTCAATGGCTAGTAAAGTGTCCACATCATCTGCAGTAACCACATAGATAGGCTGCCTTGCTCCTAGATAAAAAAAAAATCATCACTTTATTGAGACATAATTATATCATAATGTAACTAAAGGTTACCATCTACTGCTATACCACACAAAACAGAGAGAGAAAGAGAAATAGCACCTTCTATGAAATTTACAGAGCCATCTTCTAAATGGCGAACCCACTGCAGTGGAACCATGATGAATGTTCGAAAATTAGAATATGTGATGAGTTAGGAAACTTAATTCACTGTTCAGAATGCAGATCAACCAAAACTATGATTCAGACCTCAAAATTACAAGTCGTCGTTCCATTGGTGGGGTACCCGCTTGCTTGAAGTTCTCGTCCAGGAAAAGGTTCACCCGTGATTCGTAGCCCATCTATTCCTGGCAATGGATCATCCTCTGCAGCTGCATATTATAAACAGGCAACTATGATCAGATGAATGCTCTGCTAAGCAATATGAACTTCATTTAACACTAATTACCTTCAGAGAAAGAAGAACCAGGTTCCTCAAGAACTGTAGGAAGATATGGATATGAAGGGTTTGCATCCTCGAGACCAGATGCTAAGTTAGTTGTGTCCCCAGGACCCCACCGAACAGAAGATTCTTGTGCATTTTGGGCTTCAGCACTCTCAGAACCATCCAATACATCATTTCTATTAAGACCCTTGAATGGTTGGTTATGAATCTGGGTCTCCAAGTCAAACTGGACAGCATGATCACGTTGAGATACTTGAGCAGGAATGTCCATCCTAAATTGGTTTCTGAAAATCGCATAACACAACTGCACTTAGTATTCTAGTCACATCTCAATTGAACGTAATCCTTACTACTACGCTGAATGGTTACCTAAAATCTTCGTACTAAGAGTATTGGTAACAAACTAGTGAAACAACAATGTAACGAAACAAAACAAAAAACACTAACAACAGTTCCATTCATTCATGGTGTTCTCATACTGTAGCATGCCCAAGAAACTACAACACCGGTAGAGAGCAAGAGTGAGTTAGTAAGATGAACTATTAAAATCTCTTGAGAGCCGCACCTGCTTGAAACAGATGTTCCTCCCATGTCATCGTGTTCAGCACTTCTTGTAGGAACTTCATTTGGAATAACTTGATGGTTTTTGTTACTTAATACACCCCACTCTCCTCTAGCTTGAACTCGGGAAGACATTGGGGACTGCACATGTGGATATGCTGTCTGGGGTACAATATCAAGGTTGCTTTTGCTCTGAGAAATTAAGAAGTTATAGGGTACATGCGACCATGTGTTGCAAGAATAATTGACAAAGGAGTATAAAATTGTAGAGTCATACTGCAGTGACCACTGCTTTTCCAGCTGGAGGATCGGGAGGTACAGACGGACTGGTATTATCGGACAATCCGGTATGCCATGGAGTAATCTGGTATCGTGACTCCCTTAATTTCTCCTGCACCATCCAAGTTTGCTTACAACTTCAAAGTTCTGTAAACAAATATCGGCAATAAGCTGTGCAACTACTGACTACAGTACAAAATGTTGTGGACAAGGTAAAACATATTTTTGGTAGCTTAGTGCACTATTGTGACTCACCTCGGTGAGAAAAAGTTGTTCTTGTAAATGCTTAAATAAAATCTGCAGGAAAAGGAGCGTACCATCAGAAAATGATTAATTATAATGACCTGTTTAAACTAAATTAGGTACCTCAGAATATTTAATTGATTCAGGTTGCTTTATCCATGATCAAATTGGCACGTTACATGTCTCATATAGGGAAAATAAAGTGTGCAGAATTTAGTACCATTACATCTTTTATCTCATTCCACCTAAGAATCTGAAAAAAAAAATAACTGTACTTGCCACAAAATCTTTGCCAAGCGCGCACCAGAAAAGGGAGCATACCTTTAAATTACTAACAATAGATTGGGCATCGGGAACAGAAGGCTGGAGGCTTTCATATTCAGACAGAAGAGGCAGCAAAGAAGATATGAAAGTCGATCTTTCTTGTTGAGCTGCCTGGACAGTAGAATAAGCAAAACTGAGTATCATTTCAATTTCTTTGTAAAGAGAACAAACAGTAAGGCAAACTTATATTAGAATCTTACGCATGACAAAGAAATGACTGAACTATATAGCATTAATGTACAAACGAAACCTGGTACATCTTATTGTTATGCGCAGCATCAAGTACAGCAGAGGGCATAACAAGGCTATGTTGGCATAATTACTTCGGTTCAGAGTCAGGATAACCAGTTAAGCATTTGGATTCAATTTAAATTTCATGATAGCTTGAAATCCGAGTGGTATGAGACAAGAGTCTGAGTTTGAGTTAGTTTTTGCATAAGAGTTCATCTAGATTACAATTGTTGGGGCTGTCTCTACACAATCAAGAGCACCGGAAGTTAAGACCCTTGAATGGTTGGTTATGAATCTGGGTCTCCAAGTCAAACTGGACAGCATGATCACGTTGAGATACTTGAGCAGGAATGTCCATCCTAAATTGGTTTCTGAAAATCGCATAACACAACTGCACTTAGTATTCTAGTCACATCTCAATTGAACGTAATCCTTACTACTACGCTGAATGGTTACCTAAAATCTTCGTACTAAGAGTATTGGTAACAAACTAGTGAAACAACAATGTAACGAAACAAAACAAAAAACACTAACAACAGTTCCATTCATTCATGGTGTTCTCATAACTGTAGCATGCCCAAGAAACTACAACACTGGTAGAGAGCAAGAGTGAGTTAGTAAGATGAACTATTAAATCTCTTGAGAGCTGGCACCTGCTTGAAACAGATGTTCCTCCCATGTCATCGTGTTCAGCACTTCTTGTAGGAACTTCATTTGGAATAACTTGATGGTTTTTGTTACTTAATACACCCCACTCTCCTCTAGCTTGAACTCGGGAAGACATTGGGGACTGCACATGTGGATATGCTGTCTGGGGTACAATATCAAGGTTGCTTTTGCTCTGAGAAATTAAGAAGTTATAGGGTACATGCGACCATGTGTTGCAAGAATAATTGACAAAGGAGTATAAAATTGTAGAGTCATACTGCAGTGACCACTGCTTTTCCAGCTGGAGGATCGGGAGGTACAGACGGACTGGTATTATCAGACAATCCGGTATGCCATGGAGTAATCTGGTATCGTGACTCCCTTAATTTCTCCTGCACCATCCAAGTTTGCTTACAACTTCAAAGTTCTGTAAACAAATATCGGCAATAAGCTGTGCAACTACTGACTACAGTACAAAATGTTGTGGACAAGGTAAAACATATTTTTGGTAGCTTAGTGCACTATTGTGACTCACCTCGGTGAGAAAAAGTTGTTCTTGTAAATGCTTAAATAAAATCTGCAGGAAAAGGAGCGTACCATCAGAAAATGATTAATTATAATGACCTGTTTAAACTAAATTAGGTACCTCAGAATATTTAATTGATTCAGGTTGCTTTATCCATGATCAAATTGGCACGTTACATGTCTCATATAGGGAAAATAAAGTGTGCAGAATTTAGTACCATTACATCTTTTATCTCATTCCACCTAAGAATCTGAAAAAAAAAATAACTGTACTTGCCACAAAATCTTTGCCAAGCGCGCACCAGAAAAGGGAGCATACCTTTAAATTACTAACAATAGATTGGGCATCGGGAACAGAAGGCTGGAGGCTTTCATATTCAGACAGAAGAGGCAGCAAAGAAGATATGAAAGTCGATCTTTCTTGTTGAGCTGCCTGGACAGTAGAATAAGCAAAACTGAGTATCATTTCAATTTCTTTGTAAAGAGAACAAACAGTAAGGCAAACTTATATTAGAATCTTACGCATGACAAAGAAATGACTGAACTATATAGCATTAATGTACAAACGAAACCTGGTACATCTTATTGTTATGCGCAGCATCAAGTACAGCAGAGGGCATAACAAGGCTATGTTGGCATAATTACTTCGGTTCAGAGACAGGATAGACAGTTTATCCGCAGCATCAAGTACAGCAGAGGGCATAACGAGGCTATATTGGCATAATTACTTCGTTTCAGAGACAGGATAGACAGTTTATGCGCAGCATCAAGTACAGCAGAGGGCATAATAAGGCTATGTTGGCATAATTACTTCGGTTCAGAGTCAGGATAACCAGTTAAGCATTTGGATTCAATTTAAATTTCATGATAGCTTGAAATCCGAGTGGTATGAGACAAGAGTCTGAGTTTGAGTTAGTTTTTGCATAAGAGTTCATCTAGATTACAATTGTTGGGGCTGTCTCTACACAATCAAGAGCACCGGAAGTTTCTGTTGGCAAGCAATAATACTCCCTCCATCCCAAAATACTTGGCGTTCTAGCCACATCAAGTTTTCCCAAAATATTTGGCATTCTCACTTCCCGAGGCACCTTTCTCTCTTTTCAATACACTTCTATCTCTATCTCTCTCTTCTTTGTTTTCTGTGCACCCATCTTTTCCCATCTCTCCTTAATCTCCGTGCCCAGGGCCAAAATGCCAACTATATTGAGACGGAGAGAGTACAATCTAGTAGTTTTTTATCTCTGTTTTCTACATCTCATCTTTTTGCTGAAAACCATCGATACCTAGCCGGCGTCATATTCACCACAGGCAGAAAATTGGCCAAGGATCCCTCAATCAAGCACTGGATCAAGGAGCTCTTTTTATTAACTATCTCGCATTATAGTAATAAAGATCCGTATCAGTATCCTATGGGGATTTCTTTTTATTATAGAAAAAAACATACATATAGTTATGATATGTACTCCCAGGTGATTGTAAGCCAGTTTTTATGGCATAAGGTCAACCATTTAAAGACAAACATTCATAAACTTTTTGGCCATTAAACTGTTCTCTTCAGCACATAAAGTCATGTTATGATAACTTGTTTAGACACATTTAGGATATGTCAAAGAAACATATAGTATTATGGATGGCAGACTTCACAAAACACTTCAGGCTTACACGGAAACAATAAATTATTTAATTTCATTACGATACAATAAGTGATTCGAACTGATATCAACATACGAGTTACTACTTCTTGTTTATTGACTATGTTATGACTATATTTATCTCATTTTTTAGCTGAATAAGTTTCCTAAAGTCAACAACCAGAAAGCAACAGGAACCTACCTGCAATGCATAAGTTAAACGGATGTTTTCTTCAATAATATCTTGTCTGTATGATAAAGCTTTTGATGCTGCGTCAATCAAATCTCGCTGTTGTTGATCAAATGCCTGAAACAATTTTATTAGGATACGCTGGTACACTTGCTCCAACTGGCTAACAACTTGTGCCGTAATGAAAATTGAATCATGCATACCCACAAAAGCAAACACTTACCATGCGCATATAAGCAATCCGTTTCTCCAGCATATATTTATCATCAAGTATTTTTGCTTCCTGTCAGGGGGCATATGTGGTCAATAGATAGAAAGTGAAACAGTAGCACATAAATCACCATTCTGTGCCACAATAGTTACCTTGATTGAGTAATCAGCGAGATGCTTTTTCAATTGTGCAATCTCTTCTTCATTTTCTTTGACCTTAACAGTAAGTTCCTGCATGGAACTACGTTCGTCAGAGACAGCATCATTGGTGCATATGACGCCATAAGAGAACTAACTAACCTGCTTCCAGGACACATGTGAGTTCACATCTGAAACCGGCAATAACCTAGAATCATAATCTCCATCTTTTCTGTGCCTGTAAGCAAGAACCTTTTTTATCGCTATACTGCAACCAAAGGACCATTTCAGGACAGAAATGTAAGCGACATCAAGTGCTGAGTTACCTAGTTGGAGAAAGGGACCGAGAAGATGGAGTAGAGAACTGTGATGGACCACCATTATCCAAAGCAATGTGTTCTCGGGATGATCTTTTAAATGCCCCATTGGCCTGCGCACTGTCAAGGTACTTCTGTTTCGTATTTTCCTGAATCACAGGCTCAGCACTTACAAAACCTCCATTTTGATGATGGATAAATGTATTTTGGATATTTGTTGAAGAGCCGTTGTCAAGTAACTTTGATCCATCCATCTTATTAGAAACAGAATTGCTATCTTGACCTGCTCCGGCAATAGAACTCTGAGATGTAGCACCTTCCCTCTGAAACCATATGAAGAGTGAGTGCATCCCAAAACAACAGCTTTGTTGCTCATAATATTGGCATAGAAGCATAGGTCTAAATGTTACATGTCTAGTGACAGATGCACTTTGCATTATTTCTTGCGAAAAACATGCATGTTTGCATAACTAGACAATGTGACAAAGCTACTCAATAGTCAGTAGAAAGCCATTGCTATAAAATACATACACTGCTAGAGATATTTAAAAGAAATATAAAAATCATACAGAAACCTCTAGTCCGAGTGAATACCGTAACCGACAAAGGTATCTCCATTTTGCTAACCCTTTTCTGTAATTGAGTAAAACCGAAATCGCATGCCCCCGTGCAAGTTTTGCCGTTATGGTGAAACTGACCAGAAAAGGTTGTGCACTTAATGTTTTTAAGCCGCGTGATGGATCACAGATCCAGACGAACTTGTGCTCCCCCCGAAGTTGACAAATTTGGTTCTAAACATTGGCAGCAATAATTTCAGTGGAGAATATATCCTAAATTAAACACGGAGATAGCACGACGGGCGTGTGACAAGCTGAATTTTATTTAACAAGGTGGAAATCGGTAGCCGGTTACTGCATGAAGTACGGGATTCCTAGTAACATCAGAGGGATAATTACGTTGCCGCAACAGCAGATATAGGGCTGGAGCTTACCATCCTCTGCAGCTGTAGCGTTTTCTGCATCAGCTCCTCCTTGAGACGGTTATTCTCCTCCAGCTGAAACAATACAAAAATGGATCACACCCTAGTTCCGAAATCAGCCACCAGCACACTATCAACCAAACATTCCTCACATGAAACGTGTCATGGCTGAGGAACTGAAAATGCGTTGGGCCACTAGAGAAGTGACGGAATTCGCAATTCAGATGATCGGTCGGGCCAGAGGAGGAGGGGGTCGCACGAGTTGATTTGTAGTACTAACCTGGTTGCGGATGGTGGCGTCGGCGCCCTCGACGGCGCGCATGACGTGGAGAAGGTAGTCTGCGCTGGGTACCGCTCCAGCTCCTCCTCCGGAGGCAGCGGCGCCCTGGTCCGCGGGGTCAGAGAGGGACGACGCGGCGAGGCCCGCGGTGAGGCGGTCCATGAGCGCGCGGCGGCGGCGGCTCGGAGCGGGGCGGCCAAGGCTTCTGCTCTACGCGGTGTACTTGGCTTGGCACTCCGCACTCAAGAGGAGAGTCTCTGCTCTCTCTCTCTCTGCCGGTGGTGAAATTGCCTGGACGGAACCAGCCCGCGGTGTTGGGGTGGACTCGACGCGACCCGGGGGTGCGGGCGGTGTGAGGAGGAGGGAATTGGTTCGAAATGTCGGAGGATATCGTGGAATCGGTCAGCCGCGCGCGGCCGCCGCCGAGGACGGGGCGGAGACGCGGGGAGTCACGGGTGCCGCGCGGGCGGGCCGAGGGAATCGGTGAAAAGGACGGGGAGACGCGGGCGGGCTGGCGGGTTCGGTAGGTAGGCGCGGCGAGGAGGAGGGTGACGTGACCACCGTGAAACCATGGTGATGACGAATTGAATGGAATCGCTTTCACTCGATGCGCCCGTGGTGGGGACGAGAGAAGGAATGATCGCTGGTTGGTCACTCGCTTTGGCCGTCTCGCTGCCTTCTTCCTCACGCACGCCGCGGCCTTTCTCCCCTCACTCTGGATCTCCGGCCATGGACAATTGCCTTGTTTTCGAATAAACAGAACGAGTTCCGGGTAGAAGTTGCAGGCATGAGCTATGGCTCCGACGGCAGTACTCGTGTTTATTGTCACCATGTTAAACAAATTTTTAGCTTGCGTTCGTTAGGCCATGCTGAACAAAGTTCTTTTGGATAGTTTCTTATATGTCAGGGATAAACTCCCAAAGTTGTCTTTGTTAAATTTGATATACCCCCAATTGTTGTGGCATACGTTGGGCTTATCTAAATAGTCCTGTGTCTTAGAACAAACAATATTTTGACAAGCTGCTGCCTCATGACAAAGTACATGCCATTTCACGGGACTTCTTTTCCTCTCTAGAGGACTTAGCAAAGGCATTAACGCGTAGGGATTTCCCACTCACCTGACGTCGTCGTGGTGTCAAGGAGAAGCACTTATTTAGCCATCGGGCCATCTTAGATACTACTCCCTCCATTCGTGTTTTGACGTCGCTTTCGACCAGCAAAAGAACTAAAAAAGAATTGGCTGGAGCTGTCAGAACGTCAATAATAATTAAAAACGAAAAGAGTATGTCATAGTCGTGATGGAATCGGACCATAGGCTTGTTTACATCCTATATTGGTCGCATTTGATGATTATTTGTTTGTTCACAAGATTTATGAAAAAGAAAAGAAAAAAGATCTTTTTTTAGGGCAAAGAAAAAGGATCTTTGTGTTGCCAACATTTGACCGAACCGTAGGTTGCTGATTTGAAAATTATTACACTCCTAGATGTAAATACAATAATCCCGAATAACAACAATTCATGAATCAAATTAGTTGCCATAACGGTAATTCTAACATTCTTCATTGCTTATATTGCTTTTTTTGCAAGGGATTGCTAAATATTGCTAACCAGAAAAACCTCATGAGACCATAATATATATCATCATCTATACATAAGTTGGAGTTTTTTTTCATCTCAAAAAGTTGTTTTGTTCAAGTATCAGTGGAGTGTAAAACTCAAAACAATTATGAAAGGGGGTGATAGCGGGTGTGTCTAATTCGCGCACACGCGCTAGCACGTCTGCTCGCACACGACGGTCGGACAACAAACAACAGCGCCGCACATGTCGTCTTCCTCCTCCCGATTCACAGTCAACCATCCCTTCTCCTTCTTCTCCGGCGAGCCGCCCCCGCCGCGAACCGCCTCCTTCAACTCCGGCGGCTTCCACCGCCGGATCCGCCGCCGACGACGCTAACCACTCCAACTATGACACCCGCGCCGCCTACCTCACCCACCGCCCTCCTACCTACCCACGGCCGACGGCGCCATTGCCGCCCCGTCGTCGCCACCACCCGCCGCCGGGTCACGGCCGCCCCCGGACCCCTCCTTTGCTGCCGCCGGCCGATAGCCGATAGCTTCCATGCACTCTATGTAAACATATAGTGTTGCTCATTTTCTATTATTCACTATCATTTATCAGGGTTTCTTTTTAGAAATATTTTCAAATTAAGCCCTTGATTATCATGGAAGTGAAACTGAAGGCATAAAGAATGGATTTATCAAATCATTGATGGAGAATGTGAGAAAAATACATCATTGATGTTTGATGCCAATGCTGCCCATGAGTGATATTGTTGTGCGTGGGTTAGAGGTGATGATTTCGGTGTTGCTAGATTGTTATGGGTAGGTACAGTGGTTCAGTACCGATGAGATATGCCAGTATGTATGTTTATATTAGAAACCGAGATGTTATTTGACAAATTATAACAACACAAGTGTTGGGGGGCTATGTAACCTAGCTAGAAAACAACATAATGATATGTACTACTACACTTCAATCATTTTCAGTCAATAATTTTTGGTCTAAATAGTAAATACTACCTTCTATCCGGCCGCATCCAAGCTCATGTCAATTCAACATATAAGGTATAAGTACCCTGTAAAATTCCTAGCTCCATATCTGACGACACGAGCCAGTAGGAAATATTAAATTTCAAATTTACGGTTATACTCCTGCAAAATCAGCCACGAATAAATACGTGGTCAGAATTTGAATGTGCATGTTTCGCAAAAATAAAATGAAAGAAAGCTTTATCCTCAAGGGGAAGGAAGGCCTAGCCATAACGGATACGGATCCAGCCGTAACGGCCCCATTGATCAGCGAGTTGGCAAGTGGGACACGCATTCGCAACGCAACAGCACAGAATTCAAAGATCTGCAGCTTACCCAACTCTTGATCGTATGAGAACAGTAGTCCGTCGCCATCGCCATTTTCTGGGCACGCGCAGATGAGAGAAGTCCAGATAATCAATGTGGCATCCGTCGCATGCCCTGTCGACGAAAACACAAAGTACTATCTGCAGTCAATGACTCGCATTCGCATACTCCAAGTCCTATTAGCAACCGTCCGAGATTGGCTGGCCGGTCGCATCAGGACTCGGTCACCCGACTAACCGATTGCATAGTGTGCAGTTGTGCAGTGCGTGCACGGCATGCAAGCTCTCCCTCCGTTTCACAAAGACGTTTACTTTAGCACTAAATTTTATAAACCTCTAAACAAAAAGAATTTAATATTAAATAAAGTCTAATGACAAAACCTTTTTCAGATGAGTAAATTCTTTACGAGACAAATCTAATGAGTCTAATTAATCTATGTTTCACAGTAACCATTGTCTAACCACAGCTTACTTACCCTCATTAGATTCGTATCGCGAATTAGACTATGGGTTCTGCTGTTAATTTTGTAATTAAACTTTATTTAATACTCTTAAATGATAAGATTTTTTTATTTAGACTCTTCTAAATTTTAGACCCACGAACCCGTCGTTCAACATCTTTACAGGAACCAAGACTATTGGACTGATGACCCTGCTACCCCTCTGCTACCCGTCATTGAATATGGCTTGTCCCGGGAGAAAAATTCGCAAACAAACAAAAACGCGTCCCAAAGCCGCGGCACTTTTTCTCCATGGTCAAGGGAAGCAGCCCGGCGACGAGCACGGAGCACAGGACTCTCGCCTGCAGCGACGCGTGTGGGGAGCGATGGGCAGCCTCGTTGCACTCCGCAGGCCGCGGCCCTCGGGCCACCGCGTCTTAGTTCTGAAGCTGCCGGCCGGCTCCCCCCCCCTGGCCAG
>LAPY01000065.1:181138-193243 GCA_000970635.1 Eragrostis tef
TATGGGATCGTGCAGGAACTGTTTTTGGTATGGACTCTAACCGTTTCCTTTTTCAGGTAGGTTGGTGGGTGGGATATGCTAAGGACAGTGATGATTCCATTGGGAGAATTGTACGAATAAGCCCTGGTGTCGGGAGATATGTGGCTAAGAGCTACAGCCCGAGGTGAGTTTCTCTCAGCTTGTAATTTAAAAGTTGAAACCAGGCTAGTGTCTTGATGTCCAACTATTACAACTTACTACATATTCCTCTTTTAGGCAATTAGTCACTGCATCGTCGGGGACTCCATTATTCGAAATTTTCCTTGTCAGAAACGATGATGAAACATATACAATGAAGGTGCGCTGACTAGAGTGATTTTTGTCTGAATTGTAATCTTTATGAAGTTAAGAAAATAGAATGTATGTTATTGCACAGATTTGAAATTTGTACTTACGAAAAAAATTAGACAGGTGGTACACTTGCGGCCAACAAAAGGAACTTCGAGTGCATCGTCCATATCATCTACAGCTCCAGACGGTCCAGCTAAGGTAGTGAGTGAAAGTTCATTAGAAAGTAGTGCTATATCGGATAGCGTAACAGACGAAGCAAATACAGATACCGTTTTAAAAGAAAATGAGGATGTTGAGGAGAAAGAACAGGATGTTGGTAACACCAAGGAAAGTAGTGTTGAAGGATTGAAAAGTGTTTTGAATTTTTTCAAGTCTCGGATTCCGGAATTCAAAGTTCAAGTTATAAATGTAGACGTGTCTGAGGAAACTGAACTTGCTGAAAATTCGTCAGAAGATTTGGTACAAGATGATGTTAAGAGCACATCAGAAAACTCATTGGAAGAGCCAACCACTGAGGAACTCCAGGAGGAAGATGTCCAAGAAGAAGATATGGATGAAGAGAGTAAAAGTACAGAGGTGAAGCTTTTTATCAGTGGAGTGGTTCATAATAAAGAAGATGCTGGATCAAA
This sequence comes from Eragrostis tef, assembly GCA_000970635.1. Classification (NCBI taxonomy): domain Eukaryota; kingdom Viridiplantae; phylum Streptophyta; class Magnoliopsida; order Poales; family Poaceae; genus Eragrostis; species Eragrostis tef. Next base: position 182,098 of record LAPY01000065.1, read on the forward strand.
ATCATATGTTCGAGTTCCAGCTGAAATAAATAACTTGGAGAAAGATTCCTTCGAACTGTACATTCCTGGAAAAAGTTCTGATCGAGATCTTGCCGAAACAAAGGTTGCGAAACAGAAAGTTGCAGACATGGCTGCTAAATTAGCATCAGAGCTTATGCCATCTGATGTCGCCAAGGCACTATGGGGCACAACAAAGAGTTCTCAAAAGGTAGGATTGACACTTGTTTGACTAATGCCCACAACTTTAAAAAATTGATGGAATATGTGATATACCCAAATGCATCTATTTCTTAGCACTTGGGTGAGTTTTATCATCAGTTACAAAAATCCTGAAAGTCTCTAGCATAAGCACCACTTCCATCCTGAAGATTTATATCCCTAGTTACTAGATGTTCTAGTTTAGGAACTTGTCTTTATACGATGTACTGCTACATCACATGCCTTCCTGTATAAGTAAATATGAGTGCTTTGCGCTGTATAAAAAGGTTAGAAAATCTGAGAAGCTCCAGGAACAGGCTCAACACTGGTTCCAGTAACCGATGGTGTCTGGATTCTGAACTGTTAACAAAAGGGATTAGTGTTTGCTGTTAGCACCAAAGTGTTCAACATCTTCTTTCCTCAGTTAGGGTGCTGTTAGATGCTACTTACCAGTTATTTCTCTGAGAGCACCTTCCAGTCAGGCAGTCACCCATTCCATCTCATCCCAGTTTAGATAGTACAAAACGTTTGTTATGGTAACTTTCCTTAGCTACCAGTTTTCTAAACCATGTTTCCATTCCTACAAACAAGTTAATTGACAAATGGAATAATAACTGCAGATAAATAAAGAAGTTCAGGAGCTTTTAAGGCTCACATTAAGCAAGGCCCGAGTCAAGCTGACTGAGAATACCATTTTCAATCGGATCATTACGGACACTAACAGCACCGACCCATTTAACGGTAAAGTTTGTTCTGTCAAGTTGATGACCTGTTTTTTTGATAGCCTGATAGATGGATCCCTGGGCTATGTGTAGGTCTCTATGTGGGAGCATTTAGTCCATATGGACCAGAAATCGTGCAGCTACGGCGGAAGTTCGGCCACTGGAACAGAACTGATGATGTGGAGTTTTTTGAGTACGTTGAAGCAGTAAAGTTGACTGGTGATTTGAGTGTTCCTGCTGGTCAGGTTGTCAGCTCTTTTTCATTGTTACATTTTGATAATCAGACTCCCATATTATTTCGACTGACCAAAGTTTGTTACAGATAACATTCCGTGCTAAGATCGGGAAAGGCAAACGCCTGGAGAATCGTGGTGCATACCCAGACGAATTTGGTGTGGTAATTCTATCTGCTGATCTGATTGTTAAGATAACGTTTTTTTGTGCAATTGCTAATTTATGTAATATAGATGTCTCATGTGGTGATTCAGTTATATTCTGAAAGTGAAAGTCATGTGCTCTAGTTAGTTTCAAAACTACTGTTCCAGGCACATATTGGTGCACCTAAGTCCTGAACTGAATGTCCCATGCAACTTTTTCGTTCTAAATTTACTTCCATTTTTCCCCTGCAGGTTGCCAGTTATAAAGGTCAGGGTAGAATAGCACAACCTGGATTCAAAAATCCCCGATGGGTGGATGGTGAACTGTTAGTGCTCAATGGCAAGGTAATCTAAAATACCCAACAGTGTTGTTTTTCATCTGCAGCTGCGGTTATCTACATATAACTGAGTAGCAAGTGTGGAGAGAATGTCAAATCTAGAATGTGCTTGTATAGAAAAGAATAGCTCATTTCTAATTGATTCATGCAGCAACAGTTTGTCTCACGAGATCATTTTTAAGAACAAATGGCTCCATTTTACCAATCCATGCTCAGACTAGAACTTCTTAAAGCGGGCCTCTGGTCAGAATTAGTGCTCCTGGCACCACAAGCTGGTGACCGGTAACTTTTGTACAAATTAAAATTGTATGAAGGCAAGCTGTCTATGGAGTAGCCTTGCCTTTTGAACTGTTTATGCAGCTTGCCTGTTTATTTGTGCCTGTCAATGAATTTGATCTAGTTCAAGGTTGTTCACGACATGCAATGTATATTTTGCAGAGTACAATCCCACACCTTGGGGGTGCGGAGCTCGGTTTCCTGTACAGCGTACCTGAGCAGAGTTTCTTGGTTCTTTTTGACCGCCTTAATCTTCCTGAGTGATGAGACTGTGCTGAAATGAGCTTATTCTGACATGCAAATTGCGTGAAGACAGAGAGGCTGCCCCCAGTTTCGAGTGATTGAAAGGTCACCTGCGGCCTTTTTGGCCCTCCTCCTCCGAGGTTCCTGAGATGCCTGCACCTTTTCCATGCCCCTACTCGACAGGAGCCAATCTGTTGGCAGCTGACCTCATTGGTCTAAATTGACAGAACAGAGTTTTGATATGTTACCATGTTATGCTCCCGGACGAGACAGTATAGATGTATCGGCGTGAGCGTGACAGTTTTGCTAGTTTATCCTTCACTGTTGCTTTCAATAAACCAGGGCGGAAACTAATAAATCAAACAAAACCGTTCTGGTATTTTGCGATGTTACAGATAAATAAACTGTCAGTTATATGATGAGTTGATGAACACATGAAGCTTGACGTTTTCCCAATCTTATAATTGTGTTGTGGTCCTTGTGGAGGTGCTATCCTTGTTGAGTATTTGATGTATGTATGCCTCAGCAGGCTATATTCGCTACCGTGTTGAACAGAAAAGGGTGGTAACAAAGACAGCAAAAGAGAGTTGAAAAGGGTATTTTGCGGGATGTCACAGATAAATAAACTGTCAGTTATATGTATGGGCCTGCTATATTCGCTACCGTTTTGAGCAAAAAATATTCCGTTGCCGTGACTCGAACCCGGGTCTCTCGGGTGAGAGCCGAGTATCCTAACCAGCTAGACTACAACGGATTGGTTGATGCTTATCAAACAAAAACAATTTTGTAAATTTCAAAGAAAAATTGCGACCACTGTATATGTGCTTTGCCTACAAATCAGCAGTTATCCTCGAAAGGTGAAACAAATCATAAGCTGTGAAATATTTACATTCTACTTTGCAAAAAGAACAGACTTCCCTCCTTTCTATTTTCGGCCGGTTACAACACTTCCAGATCTAAATGTCTCTTTCATCAGGGTAAAACAAAAGATCTCAGCATCCTTCCGCACGAACCCCCTCATCCCCGATGAAAGAAATTTACATCGACCTTACAGACAAGGGCCATTCATAAAATGCTACTGCAACTGAGTCCTATCTTCGCTTCACGCTTATCCTAATAGCAACTGTCTACTATTCACAGATTATGTCAGGCTCTCTTTCTTAGCCGAATCAAAAGTCAGGCTCTCTTGTCAGATCGATACCTCATTGAGCCCCTTCTCTGAGAAACAAGACTGCAACAAACCAGAACAGTCCGAATCAGACCACACGAGCTCTCCTTCCTTCAGACCAAGGCCGTACCAGAAATGGAACAACCAACAACCATCACATGTTTCAGGCATGCGTATAACAGGTGCTACTCTATTTGCATCTGATTTACCCTACTAAACCAAACTGAGTGTAGTATCATGTGAAAAATATCGTACTTCTCGGGATTTGCATGCCATAGAAAATGCTTCTGCACCCTTTTCACATTTGACTGCATGGTTGTATATTGACTCTCAGGTATTGCCAACAGGATCTCCTTCAGTTTAGGTATATCCCTTTCTGCTACAACCACAGAGAATGTGCTCCAGTTGAGTGCATCTTCGAATGGAAGCACGAAGTTGTCCGCAATTATTACTGGAACACACTCATAATATATTGCCTCAACTATTCTTGGGCTGTTTACTTCATATCCCATGGGACAGATACAGTACTTGCTCGACTTCATATGTTGAACATAATTTCTCCTCCTAGTGATTCGGCGTGGCAGCCTACTGTAGATTCTCATATCTTCATCCTTTCCTCCCCAATTTCGAAGAAGTACTGGTCGAACTCGACCATGCATCTGCCCTGCAAAGAAGGCAAGGATAGTTCTCTGTGCAGCTGGTCTTCCACCAATATTTCGTAGAGGTCTTCTTGGTGATCTAAGAAATGTTTCTGGAAGAGAAACGTCTTTTCCATGAATGAAAATTCCTTCTGAGAGATCTGCATTACATAGAGCTTTGATGGTGTTTTTCCGCAATTCATTGTGCAATTTGGTTGTATAAGGCCCCTGCAAGGGAAGATCGAAAGTCAAGAACCAAGTGCTATCTGTTTTCCTAAGATTATTAAACAAAACGGAAGTAAAAGATAGTACTAGCTAACTGATTCTTATTAGCACTCAAGAAATGGAAACAGAGAAGGAAACATACCCAGTCATGACAAGCAACAAAAAAATGATCAGCTCCTTTTGTTCTATTCCAGTAAGGGTACTTGGCAGAGATCGTATCTATATAATTTTTCAGGAAGAGAGACAATGGCTCAATTGTATTTGAACCAGGCACATAGAGATTATGCTCCAGCTGACGAGAGCTATAGGGGAGATAGAATAAATGGGCTCTGTTCGGATCTCTCACAACAAAATTTTGGTTCCCCTCCATCAATTTCATAAACCAGCCCTCAGAAGCATAAATTCCTTTCAACTCCGGAGAATGGAAAATAGGTTTCGCTCCATCATGGTATATGAAAACCTTAAGAAATCTCTCCATCATTTCATAACTCCTGGAGGCACGATTGAAAAGCATTTAATGAGCCACCTTCTGAACCGAAACAGCTAATAGTCCAATAAAGAAACAGTGACATGATTAATTAGAAAAGGAAGGTGTCATACTAAAAATCAGTTATCAATGCAGATTCCTTTACTTAGAATCTCTGGCCACGTAACTCAAACAAGGAACGGTAGGTGGCAAATTTTCATGAAAAATTGCACGTCACATAAGGCAAGGCCAAACAATGGAGTGTTCCAAGAAGATACACCAAAATGGGTGCAAAACTAATTAAAGGTACTTTAAACAATAAGGAGTGTATGCCAGTCAGACAGCACATAGTGCATCTCTTCATAAACAAGAATACATGATTTCATTACGTATAATTGTAGTGGGAAAATTATAAGTCAATTCTTTTGTTGACAGAAAAGGCAAGAAAAAAAAGAACATTGTTTACCATATAATTGGACATTCCATTATCTGTTAGGAAGTATGGAACACACTGACAGCAATCCATAGAATATGAAGTCAAACTAATGCATTACCTTTTAAAGATGGACACATTCCGAAACAGGGGTGCATACAGATCAGGATCATCAGTCACCAATGGTGCATTAGCAATCTCTTTCTTTGCATATATAAGCTCTTCATCAGCTGCTGTTGACCAAAGCGGTGCCTGCTAAATTGGCATGCCAATATTTAGCGGTTTTGATGCCAAACACTACTAATTGAAATCATGTCCTGAGAAAGGAAAAGCGTCAACCTCTGGCCTTCCAGTCAGAATTGATTTGCCATTCATGTCCTTTTCTCCACTGACGTCAAAGCTCCTCGCAAGCAAACCACTAGAAATGGGCTTCACAAGTAAGGAGGTTAAATAAAAAAATAAATCAAATATTGGTTGCAGCAGAAATTTCAACCCAACACTAGATATATACCTCTTGTAGAGAAGTGTCCGGTTCCTTTAGTGCATTTCCCTAAAGTGTCAATAGCCATTGATTAGAATCCATTAGAGCAAATATTGGTTCCTCTTCGCATGAATAGAGAAAATCACCATGCCGATATGCTCGTATGCAAAGAAGAAACTCATGCATGTCTGGACTACTTAAAGAAAACCACGTCATGCAATGCCACTCCTCGAACAAATAGTGAATATTGCAGAAACCCAATACCTTTATCTCGTGATGTTCAGGTTCCTCCATTGAACCGTCATCGAAATTCTCAGCGGTTGAAGGTGAAGGGGCTAGAAACACGGAGGAGGCTGGTGCAGTCCTAGGTGACAGATCAGTCTAAAAAAAAAAAATTGTTTCATTTATGCCCTCGTGTCCAGCTTCAGCCATTATTCTATCTTACATGCACTCGAGGACAGAAGATATTTTACAGATATCGAACTGAGCTAAAATCTGTCTGTATTACGCAAATTTTGCTGAAATCATCACTATTAGATCAGGGTTCACACCAGATTCACTCGGGGCTTATTCGTGACAATGTAGAGATGGTGCCACAATTGGTATTTGCACTACTTTTCTCACCGGCTGGTTAAATTTCTCCAAACAAATCAAATTTGGCAGGATTTCGAATTAATCCAAGAGAAACAGGCCCCATTTATACACTAAATTTAACCAAATTTCTTTCCAAATTCCAAGCACCCTTGTTACGAACGCAGGAATCTCAAATCGGCACAACGGAAACTCGGCGCACCTCGAGGAGGGAAGGAAGCAGCGCCTCGGCGGGCGACGGCGAGGCGGAGTCGGCGAAGCGCGCCGACGCGTTCCCCTTAGTATGCTCGCGCGCATCACCAAGGATGGAGTGCACGAGGTAGGCGCGCCGCCGGCTGGGGTCCTCCGTGGTTTGGGCGGCGAGGAGGAGAGCGAGCGCCGCGACCGCAGCGCAGGCGAGGACCACGCGGCGGCAGGAAAGGAGCTTTACCGGAAGAGGGGGCTGTAAAGGGGCGGGGAGGGGCGGCATTTCGGCGGAGAGCGGCCGCCTGAGGCGTGGTACGGGCGGCGGACTAGGGGGACGAGTTGAGTGGATGGGACGGCGCCCGGGGAGTCTCTGTCATTTGCGTGTGTCGAGGACACGCGGAGACAGCCGCGCTTGAGCAAATGACGGTATTGCCCTTTCGGCCATATTGCTATTTTTTCTTGTTTTTGGATATTTATTTTCTTTTATTTATGTGCAATAAGTAAAGACTTGATGAAGTGACCCTTAATATTTTTTGTAATCTTTCTCCAGTAAATTAAGAGTAGTCCAACAGAATATATTGGCTTTCCGATATGGTTCTGAAAAAGTCATAAAGTAAGAAAATGCTATGTCGTATAACTTCGTATAATAATGACCATGTCGATATGCTCGTATGCAAAGAAGAAACTCACGCATGACTGGACTACTTAAAGCATACCACATCTGCAATGCCACTCCTCGAACAAATACTGAATATTGCAGAAACCAGATACCTTTATCTCGTGATGTTCAGGTTCCTCCATTGAACCGTCATCAAAATTCTCAGCAGGCGAAGGTGAAGGGGCTAGAAACATGGAGGAGGCCGGTGCAGTCCTAGGTGGCAGATCCGTCTGCAAAACAAATGGTTCACTTTATGTCCTCGTATCCAGCTTCAGCCCATTCTCCAACCTTACATGCACTCGAGTGCAGAAGATATTTTACAGATATCAAACTGAGCTAAAATCTGTCTGTGTTACCCAAATTTTGTTCAAATCGTCACTATTAGATCAGGATTCACACCTAATTCACTCGGGACTTATTCGTGACAAAGTAGAAATGGTGCCACAATTGACATTTACACTAATTTTTCTCACCGGATGGTTAAATTTCTCCAAACAAATCAAATTTGGCAGGATTTCGAATTAATCCAAGAGAAACAGGCCCCATTTATACACTAAATTTAACCAAATTTCTTTCCAAATTCCAAGCACCCTTGTTACGAACGCAGGAATCTCAAATCGGCACAACGGAAACTCGGCGCACCTCGAGGAGGGAAGGAAGCAGCGCCTCGGCGGGCGACGGCGAGGCGGAGTCGGCGAAGCGCGCCGACGCGTTCCCCTTAGTATGCTCGCGCGCATCACCAAGGATGGAGTGCACGAGGTAGGCGCGCCGCCGGCTGGGGTCCTCCGTGGTTTGGGCGGCGAGGAGGAGAGCGAGCGCCGCGACCGCAGCGCAGGCGAGGACCACGCGGCGGCAGGAAAGGAGCTTTACCGGAAGAGGGGGCTGTAAAGGGGCGGGGAGGGGCGGCATTTCGGCGGAGAGCGGCCGCCTGAGGCGTGGTACGGGCGGCGGACTAGGGGGACGAGTTGAGTGGATGGGACGGCGCCCGGGGAGTCTCTGTCATTTGCGTGTGTCGAGGACACGCGGAGACAGCCGCGCTTGAGCAAATGACGGTATTGCCCTTTCGGCCATATTGCTATTTTTTCTTGTTTTTGGATATTTATTTTCTTTTATTTATGTGCAATAAGTAAAGACTTGATGAAGTGACCCTTAATATTTTTTGTAATCTTTCTCCAGTAAATTAAGAGTAGTCCAACAGAATATATTGGCTTTCCGATATGGTTCTGAAAAAGTCATAAAGTAAGAAAATGCTATGGGAAAGTTTACACACTCCTACGTATGCACACAAAATTGCGCCACAAAAAGTTACAAACAAAAAAAAACTAATGGTATGTTTGCATGGAAATTATATCATCATATTATTTGGGTTCGTTAAGGCTAAAAATCACCATATCGGGGAAGAAATATACCGGCCACTTCTGCTATGATGAAATTGACCTCAATATCCATATGAACTTTTACGAATAATTTAACCTAAACTATTGTTATAACGATCATAAATTAGTTATAATTCTTCCATTTTGAAATAATACAAAGTATCACTACAAATTATATTTGTCAGACCCCACTAAAAAAGACCCAAAAGGGTGGTAATTGGCTATGCATCGACTGATGAGCGTGAACGATTGCCTGAGACGAATTTAGATCGCCTAGCTAATTATAAGAAGCAGACTCCACACTGGTGGACTGTAGAAGGCAAATAGGCAGGTGTTATGCCTTTTCATTATAGAAGGAGAAAAATCCAGAATACAAAAAGAAAGGTTCTTAAACTAGCCTGGGCAGCTACTGGTGGATTGTAATAAAAAAGAAAAACTAGCAACAACAAGAAGCATCATGACGGCAATTTAGGGGTGTTTCAGAATTTTAGATCTTGATGACACGTTCGATAACAAGTTTAATGGCCTGAATTCAGGGTTGGTTCAGAATTTGAAAATTTGGAATATCGATCGAACTGAATACCTACTAAACAAGGCCTCAGTTTCTCATGCATTTGCAATCGGAAGCGCCGGCTGCGTCATGTTGCAATCCGATCGAAGCAATATCTCTGCTGCTTTCCCGAATCGATTCCACACAGCGCGATCGATCAAAGCAAAGCAGGAGCCGAGAGCACTCATTCTCCTTCGCCATCACATCAGCATGCGCGCGCGGCCGCGGCCACCGGTTTGGGCTACCTACACGCACCGCAGCAGGATATATGCTGCGTTCCCATCTCGATACATCCGGCACTGCTGCAGGCTTCGGCGATCACGACGCCGCCAAAGCGCAGCGGGGTATGTTCATGGCATATCCCGCGCGGATCAGCCTCCTCGGCGACTAATGATTTGCCATGACACGGAAAGATGATGTTTCGGATGGGGATCGCATTTGAATCTTCGAACCTTATGGTCGATCGGTCCCTGTTGCGCCTTTTTCAAACCCTTCTTTTGACCGCGGAATCTATCTCTTTTTCTTTGTAAAGCAGGTGATATTTGATTCCTGCATTCACATCCCAGATTGTATAGCATCTTCCGGACAATACGGTTTCAGTGTTCTAATGCTTCCTTTTTTTTCTTGTCTGTCCTGGAAAGTGCTGAGTGTTCAAATATCAGCATAAGAAAACAGAATACTAGTAGTTAGCTATGGTCTATGGATTCGATCAGTTCATAGAAGAACTCTACAATTTACGATCTAGTGATAAGCCGTCGTTGTCGGTAAATATTTTGAAGCTAGCAGTTTAATAAGATTACAACGGAGGTGGTGTTGTGAAATACTGAATTACTGACGATGGGTGTTATATTGACAGTACTTCAGACAAAGGAGTTCCATCGAAAAGAGAAGGACGGATCAGCTAAGGGCTGCACATCTTGTACATGAACTTCCATATTGTAGAAGTTGAGAGAGATTATAGGGGAAGCCACACAAGACCCAATGGTCGGGGGTTCCGGTTTTATAAAAGCTCAAGGAGCAAAATCATGGATTACATGATCACAAAGGATATATGACTAGCTATTAGTTAGGAAACTAATCCTATCGCTAACACATATGTATGTACAAAGAGAATATTTTCATCTTTGCAAGGCTACTATCAGCCACAACTTTGTACAAAGTACCATAGAAATGACTGATAACTGACAAAGTGTTGTTGGAGCTTTCGTATAACTGTATTTCAGTTCAGAGACATAACGAAATAACTTAAGCTTTGTAGTACTATTAGTACCCAGACTTGCATATGAAACAAAGGTTGTGGTGTTGTATGCCAAATCCTGCAACCTTCGCAGAATGATGGATTTCAGTAGTCAGCACTTTGCGGATTGCAACTAAAACAAAGAACTGTCGTGACAGTTGCCGATAGGACATGGTGCGTTCAGAATTTTATCGACAAAGCCTGGAACAAATAGCCACATCAGAATTTTAGAAATAATGCCTGGAATAAACGTTGCTACATCACATGAAAAGCAACAGTAGATGGCAGCGTGACGACATCAGAACAATGTTTACTCGCCACGCACCTGCAAAAAAAAAAGACAATAAAGACAGCACAGCAGCCGTGTTGTCACTCGCGGCGGAGGAGCACCGATGCTTTCTTTTGTCAAGTAGCAACACATCGCCGCCGGTAGAGAATCGTGTGCCATCTGGTAGCTGCACGCGTATAAATAGGCACCCGTGTGCGGCCTTCAGTGACAGCTCGATCGGTCGGTCAGTTAGTTGCTTGAGAGGTTCAGTTAGCTAGCACTAGCAGCGTTGGTGACGCACTGACGATGGATAGCTATAGCTCTTCAGATGCTCAAGGGTGAGTTGCGACCGCTCTTCCTCTCCTCTCACCCTCCAGACACAACGCTGAACTGAATGCCACGCTTTGAATTCATGCTGTAAACAATGTTAAAAGAAAATTTAAACCCTTTATGCTCTGTTCGTGCCAAGCAAACGATGCCACTCCAGTTGAATTATTTCAAGTTGACGCGCCGCATTACACTACTCATTGACACATGCATACACGAGGCTAATTGAACCATTCTGAATGTGATTGATTGTTTTATGGCAGGCGCCACCGGTGCGCGGCGTGCTTCCGTCAGTTCAACCGGATGGAGCACCTGGTGGAGCACATGCGGACGGCGCGGCACTCGGCGCACGAGCCCCGCTGCGGCGTCTGCTTCAAGCACTGGCGCT
>LAPY01000065.1:200409-217836 GCA_000970635.1 Eragrostis tef
TGGAGCCGTGACGCCGCGGAGGCGGCGTCGGTGCGAGGACCAGTGATGCTCGCTATTTCGAATAGCGACCACCCCTGGGTCCTGGCAGTCGTTCGATCAGGCTCGTGCGGCTCGAATCTGGTGAGTTGACCAGTCGTTGGTTGAGGTCAACAAGTCATGGATCGAGAGCTGCATGGCGGAAGCCCCATGGCGGCATGGCCTTTTTTTTTCGCGACAGCAGAACATGGTGCGGCGGAGCTCGACAGCTAGTTGGGCGTGATTAGCGCCGCGTGAAGGACGCAGGCCAGGCCTTCGCCGCTTTCTTCTCGAACGGCTCGCCATGGTCTGGCCAACTGGTGGATGAGAGCATGGTCTTCGTCGCTTTCTTCTCGAACGACTCGCCATGGGCGGGTTGGGGAGGTGGCCGGGGAGCTTCCATCGTCAATCCGGAACCTGGACGTGTGCGGCGAGTTCTTTGGCTCATCCTTCTTTACTGCGCGCGCTCCTCGTCGTCGCCGGCATTAAGGCGTAGGCTTTCTCATGGAGCACGATGGCAGTGAAGTGATTATCCTGGTTCAGGTTGAGCATGGCCATCCGATCCGATGCGCTGCAACTGATGCGCCGCTACTTTTTTTCTTCCCTTCCGGATAATTGATCTACTACTTGTTGGTAGTGTTGGAAAACATACAACTTGGTGGTCACCATAAAGCTCTACTTAGTATTGTTCGATCTTGAATCAAAAGGACCAGGAGTTGAATGTCAACTAAGACTCTGCTCCTGTCACAAATGCAGAATTTCAGTTAAGAACCTGATCAAGTAGCTGAAATGCTGAATGTTCAGCTTATGACTGAATCTTGCGATGAAGTATGCCACGACACATTAGCTCTCAAATGTAAATTTTGTACATTGTGCTATTTCTGCGTTGTTCTCCCTATACACATTATTTGGATTAATGTTTAGAAAATACCTCAGATCAGCCATCTTATCAAGGCTGAGAACTAGTAATCAAGATTGGTTACAGTTTCCTGTTCCTGGAAACGTAAAGTTAATAGGTGTTCTTTCGGTCCTGTGTTGTAATTGATCATTTCTCACTGACTTGGAATCTTTTTCTTTTCAGAGTAAATGTGTCAAGTGCACGGAAACTGGTTGCTATTTACCATCACTCGTCCATCTTTCATAAAATAGATAATGTTCCAGCTTTTTTCATAATCCGATGCATACAGCAGTAGTTCGCAATTATTGCAGCTTCTTAAAATTGAGGAAGCGCACACACACACATATGTCATCGTAATTAAGCACATAGTACTATGGACTTCGTCAAGCTAGACCCTTCACCATTGAGAAAGATTGAACATTTTGCGGGAGTTCAAACTACAACCAACGCAAAGTTACAACCTGGTAGAGATGCTCTGGAATTACTGGCTAAAGCCCTCAAAGCAAGAGCTGACGTAGAAAATCATGGTTCGGAAAAGAAGAACAATATATTCCCGATACCTCTCACACGCACCAATGAAGACCGAATAACCTTGCAAGCAATCCATACCTATGGAAGTAGGTATTCTAATTCATGTCTCATATAGACCTTCGTGAGGCTCCAAATGCTCTCATGTTTCTCAAGCATGTGTATCGGTGGCATCCCTATTCATATATACTGGTGGGATCAAAGTTCGCCATTTTTTCTTATTCTATTTCGAGCACATGGCTCAAGTTAGTACCAGGTACATGTGTTATTTGTAACAGAGCATGTGGTCTCTGCATTGTGCGATAAAATATGTATCTCTATGGTGAGCGAAAAACATCAAATGCAAAATGAAAGACCCATCAGGCCATAACTAACTTCTTCATGTGATCCACATGGACGGTGAAGATTGCAATTATCAAGCACCTGGAGTACAGCAAGTTGCCCCCCAAAAAAAAAAAACACAACATCAGCATGTGTATCTCTATGGTGAGCGAAAAACATCAAATGCAAAATGAAAGACCCATCAGGCCATAACTAACTTCTTCATGTGATCCACATGGACGGTGAAGATTGCAATTATCAAGCACCTGGAGTACAGCAAGTTGCCCCCCAAAAAAAAAACACAACATCAGCATGTGATCTATTTGAATTTGATGATTGATTTGTCCTTGCAATTGGCCTCGAAAAAATTGGTCCTTGCAACCGGAGTATTCATGAGTGGAAAGGCCGTCGGGGGAAAGCAGAGCCTGGAACTGGAACTCATCAGGCGGTCAGTGGACCGAGTCCAGCCACCGCACTTCAAATGCGACGGCATGCGCTGTAAGGCCTCCCAAAGATCAAGGAATCAAGCGTGGGATGCACCGCGGCGGAGGTTGGGGGCATCTCAGCTTTCTGCCACCGGGGCGGTTCAAGCATGGCCAGCGCGCGAGCACTCAGATGGACTGCGAGGAGCCAGCTACACGACGTACGCGGCGCAGCAATCTTGACGCGTCGTCCAGGTGCAGCGGAAAGCCGTCTAAGTTATTCAGAACTCGGCGGAGCTCTGGCGAGCCGTGGCGCCGCCGAGACAGCGCCCTTGCGAGGGCTAGTGGTGGTCACTGTTTCAACCCCCTGGATCCTGGGAATCGTCCGATCGGGATTCTGTGGCTCGGATACATGAGTTGACCACTCCTCGGTTGTAGTCAACAAGTCAGAAGGCTCCGGAGCTGCCTGGCAGAGGCGCACATGCCCGGTTTTGTTCGCGACTGCAGTCTGCAGATCATGGCGCGGCGGAGCTCGACGGCTAGCCGAGCGGTGAGGAAGCCCGCAGAGGTCTTCGTCGCTTCCTTCTCGAACGGCTCACCATGGTCTGGCCAACAGACCTGGGAGCTTCGATCGTAAATCCGGAGGTGTGCGGCGAGTTCTTTGGCTCCTCCTACTTTACTGCGCGCGCTCCTCGTCGTCGCCAGCGCAGGCTGTCTCATGGAGCACGATGGCAATGATTCGATATTATTTTCCTGGTTCAGGCTGAGCATAGCCATCTGATGCACTGGAACTGATGTACCGCTAGTTTTTCTTCACTTACGGATAATTGATCTACTACGTGTCGATAGAGTGTTGGAAACTTGCTACTTAGTGGTCACCAACTCACCATGAAGCTCTGCTTGGTATTGTTGGATCATTAAATCAAAATGGACTGAGCCGGTACTGAATGAGAAGCTGCCCTGGACAAAGAATTAGAATGTCAACTATGAGCTATGACTCTGCCACTGCCACAAATGCAGTATTTTTCTTCCAAGTTAAGAACCTGATCAAGTAGCTTAATCCTAGCTGACTGAAACTTGCGATGAAGTCTACAACGGTACATTAGCCCTCAAATTTTATCTACATCCTTCTTCCTACTGTTATATTAGGGCGGTGCTACAGTAATCCTTCCTCCCAAGTCTTGCATCCTAAAATCAATCTTAGCCATTGATTATTTAAAATAAAAATAGAAAAATAAATGCATGCAGCCCTCCTGCGTTACAACCGCCAAACGAAAATCCCTGTAACACCCCGGAATCCACAATCACCCCGGAGTGCTACTAAAACCAACACAAACATTCTCTACCAAAATATATAAATTTCGGCAGCATCTTTGAAAATATAAGCAACACGGAAGCAAAACATATACCAATATAAATCATTAAGGCATCACACTAGCAATCAAGTAACCTCAACCAAAATGAATGAATAAAGATTTTAAATTTAACCATGACTCCACATCAAAGAATAAACTCTGACACATAAGAACCAAACATTCTTTACTAATAAACATAAAACAAAATTCTAATTAAAGTGAAGTGTATAATGTGCAGCTACTCTCCATCCCGCCACGCCACTCATCAAGTACCTGAAAAGATTTAAGCAAGAGTGAGATGAAACATCTCAGCAAGCAAATCGTAATAACTTCGTATAGCATACATTATACGAAGTTTTACGAGCTAAGGTAATATTAGACCTCCAAAAACTAAAAATAGCTTCTCCACAATAACATGTATATGTTATTTTAACTTCAATGAGTGCATATGAATGCAATGCAAATGACTCCTGCCTGCATACCCAACAAGTATGGGTATGGAGCTGCATCCCTCGATGCTGTACCGGTACGGTCGTGACCATAGATCAACGACATCACTTCCAATGCATATGAATGATGCAATGCACATGGCATGCTCCAATACTCCAACGTAATCCATCAAAAAATATTCCAATAACTTTCAGTAACATGCTAGGATAATAGCAACACCATAAATAGACATAAGGCAACCAATAATCATGCTTAAGAGGATAATTATTATAAATTCCAGATTAGCATTTAAGTGGCTATGGTTCTGAAAGTTTTGAGAAGCACCACCTATTCACATTCACATCTGAGTACATAACTCAAAACAAAGCATAATTACTGAATTTGCTTCAAGTGCGATTAGAAGGAGCAAAAACTCAAATTTAAGCATAGGTACTGAATTTAAAACGTCCTACGTCAGAAACCCCTCCCACAAACAAGGAAACTGCACACAAGCAATTTTCCAAAACAAGCAGCACTGCTTCACATTTTCGTATCTTTTCTAATACAACAGATAACATAGCAAATAAATACATATTTGGAAACTAGAGAACCAGAGCTACAACTTTGGTATTCATCACATAATTTAATTTCGACGTTTACTATTTTAAATCCTGCATACAAACTGACTGACAGAATCTGTCAACAGTTTCAGGAGACCGACCTTAGCAAAACGTATCTCCCAAACCACTTAGCCAAACTGGGAGTGTAAGCACTCTACAAAAAGATCATGCGAAGTGCTAAAAAAATCTTAGTTCACATCCCAGTAGAATTCCACCTCTAAGGGCACTGAAAACGACAACCAAAACTGCAAGTCGTTACTGAATGTACAGTTTTTTTTGAGTTTTTCAGACATGACAGTAAAATTCAGAAGCCTGTAACTCCGTCTATACTCAACGAAAAAATTCGTATAAATACTCTCTGGAAAGGTCTTCAGAAGCTCTACAACTTTTCTTATAACATGATTTTCAAAATCGGACGTTAAGATCTCCAAAAACTGGATCGAACAGCTTGTCGACAGTGAAAGAAACTGAAGTCTGACGAAACTCGACAGTCAACTTCAGATACACATAACTCCTACAATACTCAACGAAAAAACGCGCATAAATATGCGTTGGAAAGATCTACGAAAGATCTATAACTTTCCTTATAGCTGGATTTTCAAATTCGAGCTCAAAAGGCCTGAAAACAAACTCGACCTGCTACTGCTCAAACAGTTCCAACTGAGCCATAGTCTAAACGTAGGAGGAACAATTGATTCGGGCGTTACCTAGGGAACGGAATCTTCCCTGCTCTCCCTTCCTTCTCGTTCCTTTCCTCTTTGCACTGCCCAGCCTTCTCTTTCCTTGCCCAGCAGAAGTGCGGGATCAGCAGACAGCACACAACATGAGGAAAGAGAGGAATTGAGATGGGGACAATGCTCACTTCACACGGATGCAGCAGGAAGGAAGATCCCTGTGTTGGTTCTCCAGCAACAGCAACGATGGACAGGTTGAACAGGAGGCGGCGCAAGAACAGAAGGCAACGTGGGGAAGCGATCGATAGAGAGGAAAGCAACGCCGGCTGGTTAGGGTGAAGTTAGGGTTGAGTTGGGCTAGGTTTCCTCCACGAATTGGGCTTTATTTGGGCTCCGCAAAGCCCAACAATTAGCTATTTTCGTTTTTTTCAAATCCTGGGCGTTACACGAGCCTTCCCATTTGTGCGGAGAGGTTGTTCATCTCTTACTCAAAGTAGTAACCTTGAGCAGAAAATGAATGGCGTCTCCCGGCCATGGGTGTCGTACCGACGTCAGAGGAGTGTTCCTTCCATTGCTGCTGCGGAGTGAACATCCTTGAGCCATGTTCCGGGGCTTGCCACGCCGAGCCCCCGGCCCATCAACTCATACAAACAGCAGCAGTGCTGCTTTTCTTTTTCATATCTTTTTTTCTACAACAGCTATCATAACAAAAAAAAATAGAGTTTTGGAAACAGCAGGACAAGACCTACAACTTTTGTATTCAGCACATAATTAAATTTCAATGTTTACTAATCTTAATTGAGCTCACAAAGTGACAGACATACCCTGTCGACAATTGTCAGGCTGCCGACTTTGAAAAGCTGTATCTCCCAAACCACCGAAGCAAAAACAGAGTACAAGCACTCTATGAAAACATCACACCAAGTTCTACAATAACTCCATTTAGCTCTTAGCAAAATCGGCCTTTAAGAACCATTAAAACAATGTCCAAAACTAGACCTTGTAACTGAAACTATACAGTTTCAGACTGAACTGACAGAACCAGTGCCAACTTCGAAAATCCATAGCTCCCACAATAAGCATCCATATGCCGAGTATAAATACTCTATGAAAAGAGCATACAAACCACTACAATACCCAGTTCACACTCCAGGGAAATTAGGACTCTAAGGCCCCTGAAATCGACTCTAAAAACTGAACGTTAACACTGAAACTGTACAGGTTGAGTATTTTCAGAATACGACCGAAACTTCAGAAGCTCGTATAAATACTCGTTGGAAAGATATGTTATCCTCAACGGAAAAATATGTATAAATACTCGTTGGAAAGATCTACGAAAGCTCTACAACGTTTCTTATAACCAGATTTTCAAATTCGGACGTTAAGGTCTCCAAAAACTGGATCGAACAGCTTGTCGACAGTGAAAGAAACTGAAGTCTGACGAAACTCGACACTCAACTTCAGATACACATAACTCCTACAATACTCAACGAAAAAACGCGCATAAATATGCGTTGGAAAGATCTACGAAAGATCTATAACTTTCTTTATAGCCGGATTTTCAAATTCGAGCTCGAAAGACCTGAAAACAAACTCGACCTGCTACTGCTCAAACAGTTCCAACTGAGCCATAGTCTAAACGTAGGAGGAACAATTGATTTGGGCGTTACCTAAGGGAACGGAATCTTCCCTGCTCTCCCTTCCTTCTCGTTCCTTTCCTCTTTGCACTGCCCAGCAGAAGTACGGGATCAGCAGACAGCACACAACATGAGGAAAAGAGAGGAATTGAGATGGGGACAATGCTCACTTCACACGGATGCAGCAGGAAGGAAGATCCCTGTGTTGGTTCTCCAGCAACAGCAACGATGGACAGGTTGAACAGGAGGCGGCGCAAGAACAGAAGGCAACGTGGGGAAGCGATCGATAGAGAGGAAAGCAACGCCGGCTGGTTAGGGTGAAGTTAGGGTTGAGTTGGGCTAGGTTTCCTCCACGAATTGGGTTCTATTTGGGCTCCGCAAAGCCCAACAATTAGCTATTTTCGTTTTTTAAAATCCTGGGCGCTACAATCCCTCTCCACATCCCTTGATCTCCGCGATCCCCTCCCGAAGTCTTCTCGGGTCATCCCTCCTGCTGCATGGAATGGATTGGTTTCTGATTTTTTTATGGCAACAACCTCAGCGAATCTCTCGTTTCCTCATCCATTCCTGAAGTGACGGAGGATTTCCTTTGTTGGCTGTTGAAGAAACGACTTTTCCATTCATCGGCGAAGTGAAAAGCGGCGGCCAGCGGCAAGCAGTTGGACTGCGGCTCCAACTTCCGGTCGCACAAGAACCTGACGCCTGCAGTTAGACTGCGGCTCGAACTTGTAGAACATCATTCTTTTGGAGGGCATGAGGCTTCAAAATTCCTCCAAGCAAAGGCACATGTAGAACATCATGTCTTTGAATAGGAGAACAAGCTATTCCTGATACCTCTCACAGCCACCATTAAAGATAGAATAACCTAGCAAGCAATCCATACTTGAGGAAGTAGGTATTCTAACTCGCGTATCATATATACAAGGATCCAAAATGCTCTAGTATTTTTCAAGCCCACTGCATATACCTGAGCACATGGTTTAACTACTCTCAGGTACATGTGTTGCTTATAACAGAACATGTGATATCTGTACTGTGCAGTAAAAATGGTGGATGGAAAACATCAAATGCAAAATGGAAAACTCATTATTAAGTCTTTATGAGCTCCACATAGACACTGAAGATTGCAAATTTGAAGCACGTGTACATCAAGTTACACAAAAGAAAAAAAAAAACTTGCAACATCAGCATGGGATCCATTTGAATTTGGTGGTTAGATTGGTCCTTGCAACCGGATGATTCATAAGTGGAAATGCCACATTACCTATTCACGCCGTTTCACGTGCACTCTACTCCAGCTCCAATAAACTCAAGTTCTCCAGATACTCCAATTCTTTGAGCCGGAGATGACGAACGCATGCAGAACGAGCCGGCCGGGCCAGAGTCCAATATCTGTCATCATGCGACGGGTGGTGACACGGCGTGACGCGCTCTGGCTATCCGTCGAGGCACCAGCAGTAGTAGTCCGGCACGGAGAGCTGGAGGAGCTCTTCCGGCGTCATGCGTTCCAGCTCCCGCTGCCTCCACGCCGGGAACGCCTGTTCCGCACTCGCCGGAGACGCGGCGGTGCCGCCGTCGCTCTTCCTCGTACGGCTGCTGGTGCCGGAGTTTTGCAAATGTTTGGCCAATTTTGCTCGTGGATACGCTTATTTTGTGAAATTGGCCAGCGAACACTAGAAATAGTCGTTTTTGCTGACAGACACTCTGGAAATATGGAAATTGGCCGCTGGACACCGCCTCTACTAAAAAACTAATTTCGGCCAGCAGAGGAGAGAGGAAATTTTAGAAATGACTTAAGATGCCCTTGAGCCCTCAGACTAAACCCTATCCAAACCCAAACACCCGCCGTGCGTGCGACCCGCGACAGCGCTGTCTCCCAGCTGTGCGACCGCGACGGCGCCGGCGGCCAGCCGCGCACTGCTACACGCCGCCGCATCTCGAAGGCCCGCTCTCATCTGCCTCCCTACAGCAGCTCACCGACCCTCTCCCCTCCGCCAAACGCATCTCGCTGGCCCCTTCCTTCTACATCTCGCATCTAGCTGTGGATGGGGAGTTGAGGCAGCGCGGATGTCGCCTCGAAGACGCTTGACCGGCATGGAGTCTCCGTCAAAACCAGTCAATTTGAAATGGGTGCCCGAAGGGTAAGTTTCGATTAGACCTTTCCATTATGTCTGTTCATGTGCGATTCTCTGATGTGTGGCCTTTTGCATTGCGTTAGATTTAGGGATAGTGTTCTGATGTGCTTGTTATGGATCAGGCATGAAAAGTCACTGCCTGTGGTGGAGCTGGTGGACAGAATAAGGCAGATGATCATGGAGAGGTTTTGTACAAGAGGTAGACTTGCTGAAAAGCTGAAAGGTAAAATTCTACCCCATGTCATGAAGCAGCTAGCAGCCATTTCTTTCATTGGCTCTTTGAGAGAGATTGAATTGGACGATTTTGTACACTACTACTATTCAGTAGACATGTTCAAAAAAGCATATGCATCTTATGTATGCCCTCTGCCTGACAAGAGTCAATGGGAGAAGGTGGACGTCGGCTTCAAGCTGTGGCCACCCATTCTAAAAAGAGCACCTGGCCGGCCAAGGACTAGAAGGATTTTTGGTGTTGAAGAAGGAGCATCGACCAAGAAGAGGCGCCAGTGCAAGAGGTGTAGAGGTTTTGGTCACCTACAGAAGACATGCAATGAGCCTGTGTACGAAGAAGGGGCACCTCCACCAGCACCTCCAAAGCCTAAAAGAGTTAGAAAAAAGAAGACCAAGCCCATAGAAGTAATTGAAGCGGCAACTGCTATGTAAATTTCTACAACCTGTGTCAAATTAAGATTGCTATATTCTACTTTGTCACACACTAACTACTTTGTTTGTATTTTTAATCAATCAGGTCATCACCATCAAGGGCAGCAACAATCGACCAAAATCAGTCCAACATGAGCCCAGGGCCACTCACTAGGCAGAGAGCTCTTCTCCTGGGGCCAAACTCTCCTATTGCTACAATTGGCCAGCTGCAGGTGAACAGCAGCCCTGGTCCACTGACTAGAAAGAGGGCTCTACTCTTTGGATCAAGCTCACCAATTGCTACATCAGAGACCACGCCAAACAAGAAGGCAAAAAACTAGAAGGAAGGACGTTCTGTTTGTTGTATGTGTTGTTCAAACTGAATTGTAATGTGTCCGGGAGCTATATGCATGTCCTGTCTCTTTGAACTCAAACATGTGTTGTTCGGTTCTATATGCCTAGCTGATCTGAAGCACTTTTATAGAGTGCTATATGTATGTTTTATTTTGAACAACAATCTATTTCATATGGACCCTTATATGTCAGTTTATCCATGTTATGTGTGTATGAGCCTGCCTATGCTGAAATATATGTCCAATAATTTTCTTGTCAAGATAATGTCTACAGCACACATGTCTAGAAAAACGTGTCCATAATAATAATAATATCAGATTACATAAATCATTCAGAAAATACAAAATGTCAGTGAAAAACAATACAAAATCGATTTTGTTTGCCAGATGCGCTTCAAGGGCATTATAGTCCTTGCACCCGCTTCCTCTCTCCTCTGCTGGCCAAAATTAGTTTTTTAATAGGAGCGGTGTCTAGCAGCTAATTTCTATATTTTCAGAGTGTCTGTCAGCAAAAACGACTTTTTCGAGTGTCCGCTTGGCCAATTTCACAAAGTGAGCGTGTCCACGGGCAAAATTGGCCCAAATGTTTTCACTATAGTTTTTTACCCTAGAAAATCAATGTTGGGGAAAGATTGAACATTTTGCAGGACTTTCGACTATTAGAAAAGAAAAAACTGCAGAGCTAAAGCCAACGGCCCAAGTCAAAGTCGCAGAATGGAGGAGATGATGCGTAACTCCTGGCTAGAGGGGTGGGGACGTGGGGTGGGTTAGACCACCGGGGTGGTTCAAGCATCGCCGGTGCAGGAGCACTTGGACCGACGGCGAGAAGCATCGGCGACACGACTTTTGCGGCGCGGCAATCTCGACGCGCCGTCCAGGTGCCGCGCCAGGCCGGTCAGTGCTTGGCGGCGCTCTGGCGAGCCGTGGCGTCCAGCGGAGGCAGCGTCCTTCATTATGAGGACAGGGAATAGGGTTGTAGAAGTTGCCTCCGGTCTGCCATTCGCGTTGGCTGTAGCGCTGTCCTGGCTAAAGAGGCTTCAAGATTTCTCCAAGCAAGGGCACATGTATGTAGAACATCATGCTTTTGAACAGGCACTGTCACGGGCAGAGCGTCGTATTGGCGAAAGAGGGCTCCCCCACTCCTCCCTTTCCCGGATGCAAATTTAGCTAGTATAGTATTCATATCTGCAGCTTGTCAACGCAATGCTGCTCTGTCATTTTGGGCCAACAACACAATGCAGCTAGTACGCACCAAACCACCTGCCCACCGTTCCACCAAAGCAAACTCTCTTCGCTCATGGCACAACAAATCTACTATAGCAATGGCCCTCCTATGTTTCACGCCACGCTCTGCCACTGTGAATAGAAGAACGAGCTTTTCCCAATGCCTCTCACACCAACCAATAGAGATCGAATAACCTAGCAAACAGTCCATACTGGAGAAGTAGGGATTCTAATATATGTATCATATATACAAACCTTCATGGGGCTCCAAAGTACTCAAGCCGGTGTATCAGTGGAATCCTATTCATATATATATATAGTGGGATCAAAATTCACCAGGTGCTTGAAAATTAAAAAGAACACCCTGTTCGCCTTGCTGCGAAGCAGCCGTTTTACTGTAGCAGCTGCAGAAGAAATAACTGCAAACACTGTAGCGGTTGCTGAAGAAATAACTGCAAACACTGTAGCTGCTGCAAAGCAGCGAGACAAACAAGTTGGAAGTTAGTGTGGTGGGTCTTTCATTTTGCATTAATATGATATTTTCCATCCACTGTAGTGATACATATTTTATCTCACAGCACATATATCACATGCTCTATTATAAGCAACGAATGTACCCGGAAGTAGTTAAGCCATGTGCTCATTTAACGATACAAAATAAGAAAATTTGTTTGAATTTTAATCTCACTAGGTATATATGAATAGGTATGCCACTGATACGCTATGGGTTTGAGAAACACTAGAGCATTTTAGAGCCCCCACCAAGCTCTGTTATATATATGATACATGACTTAGAATACCTACTTCCCACAATTTGGATTGCTTGCTAGGTTATTCGGTCTCCATTAATGGTAGCTGTGAGAGGTACCGGGAATAGCCTGTTTTCCTAATCAGGAGTACGATGTTTTACATGTGCCTTTGCTTGGAGGAATTTTGAAGCCTCTTTAGCCACGAGGTAAGGAACATCTCCTCTGCAATCTTGCATTGGCTGTAGCTCTTCTGTTGTTAGTTAGTAAGATATTCAATCTTTCTCAAGCAATAATTGTCTAGCTTGATGACGCCCTTAAGATGAAATGGAGGGATATCCTTAAGTTGCTTGATTAATTCAAAGAAATCAGTGTGCCACACTAAACTCAGGAGCTTCAGTTATTTTCTGGGATAACATGTGAGCAAATACTGTTCCAAAATAGGAGTATCTAAAGTTGTTCTCATTCACAAACAAGAAACAGATTTCTCCGCACAAAGCAAATAAATCAGATGATCTCCTGTAAAACTTCCAACTGCCATTGCGAGGTAGCTTTTGAGCAGTTCCAAAACCTGCAGGATAATCTCACCCAAATACATTTTAATGTGGGGACATGAATTTATGCAACATCCAGTGCATACAAGAACATGATTGGTCATACACAGTAACACAGGTTAATCCCTCATTCAAAGAGGATTTTTACGGTCCCCCATACTAGCAAGTATTATTTAAGAATACTATATAATATTATGATCTAACGGTTCAAATTGATTGACTACCCTGTCGATACTAGCTAGTATTCATGGCAGACTAGTAATTATATTGTTACGATGAGGATAAATCAAAATCCCAAAGCAGTCAGTACGTTTTCAATTCGATAATATCCAACTCCAGCTTGGTTCTGCACCGTCCTCTCGCACCTTATGCCTTCCCCACTACCAGACGGGAAACAGAAAAGGAAGAACATCGCCGCCGGCATGCAAAGTCTTGTCGTTTGTGGCCTTCCTTCGTCTCCGGCCCTTCGCACGCTATGAACTTTTGAACTTCATGGCAGACGCCAACTCCACAACTGACGCGAACTTTTCCCTGTTGGAATTGAAGTTGCAACAATGCAATCAGGGAGCCAATTGATTAAATTAACAATCTTATTATCAAAGAAAACTGATTGATCAATATGAGCTACGTAAGTGGGCAGGGACCAAGGCCGTATGCAGGCAAATCGAGTTGCGGCGGCAAGGTGACAAGCAACAAACTACAGCGAGATTGATGCGGTCGCCGACGACGACGAACCAAACTTTTGTTTCGATCCGAAAGTTACGGCACGGCGAGATTGATGCGGCGCCGATGGACTGGTGCAGCCGGCGCGCGGCGGCTCCCGCTTACTTCGCGCCTCGACGGCAACGTTCTGCTCGACCTTTGGCTGCCTTTTCTAATTCTCCAATTACCCTCAAGGCATCAACGTAAATTAATCTAACCAAACAACAATTCCATAACTACCCTCAACAATACTAGCTAGTATTCTTCGATAATACTAACAAGTATAGGGGACTGTAAAAGTCCTCCATTCAAATGGCTATCGAATCATCTTGTCAAATGAAGCACAAAGTGTTCTTCAGTCTCTTAATGAAGGACAGAGTCAATACTGGAGGGATGCTTCGAAGAAGAAACGTAGACTTCGATGATTACACATGTGAAATGTGCATCTTACAACGAGAAGAAACAACTTATCACTTGTTCGTCAAATGTAACTTTGCTAGACCCTGTTGGGCGTCTATTGGGTTAGTCGTTCCAAAATGATCCATGTCGAGCTGCCCAAAGGCTGACAGGACAGCTAAATGTTCCTTTCTCTATGGACACCATCATCCTCATGGCTTGGGTGATCTGGATAACTACGAATGACTAGATCTTAAATAACAAGGACCCAATTATCCACGCCCGCCATGAGAAATTCAAAACAGAATTCGCCTTGGTTATCCAAGGAACTAAAGGGAGGCACGTTGCAAAACTTGAAAGACTGACTAGAAGCTCTTTTTCTCTTACCTTAAACTGCAATCAGTTCACTAATCAACACGTACGACCCGCAATCAGTTGATTTCAAAGGTGGATGGATTCCAAGGTAAAACAGATTTCACTGTTCGTGCCTGAACATAAATCCATAATAGAACGGTAGGGAGTACGGTGTATTTGACATGGTGTCATATATAGCTATAAAATTTGAGGGCTAATGTGGCGTCGTAGACGTCATTGCAAGATTCAGTCAGCTGATCATTCAACTACTACTTGATTATTAGGTTATTGAAAGAAAAATCCTTCATTTGTGGCAGTGGCAGTGGCAGAGTCTTGTGTTGACATTAATTTCTTGGTCCTGGGCAGCTTCACATTCATTTCCGGCACTGTCCTTTTGATTCAACCAACAACACTAAGCAGAACTTTATGTTCGTAATAACTTCGTATAGCGGCATGCAAAGTCTTGTCGTTTGTGGCCTTCCTTCGTCTCCGGCCCTTCGCACGCTATGAACTTTTGAACTTCATGGCAGACGCCAACTCCACAACTGACGCGAACTTTTCCCTGTTGGAATTGAAGTTGCAACAATGCAATCAGGGAGCCAATTGATTAAATTAACAATCTTATTATCAAAGAAAACTGATTGATCAATATGAGCTACGTAAGTGGGCAGGGACCAAGGCCGTATGCAGGCAAATCGAGTTGCGGCGGCAAGGTGACAAGCAACAAACTACAGCGAGATTGATGCGGTCGCCGACGACGACGAACCAAACTTTTGTTTCGATCCGAAAGTTACGGCACGGCGAGATTGATGCGGCGCCGATGGACTGGTGCAGCCGGCGCGCGGCGGCTCCCGCTTACTTCGCGCCTCGACGGCAACGTTCTGCTCGACCTTTGGCTGCCTTTTCTAATTCTCCAATTACCCTCAAGGCATCAACGTAAATTAATCTAACCAAACAACAATTCCATAACTACCCTCAACAATACTAGCTAGTATTCTTCGATAATACTAACAAGTATAGGGGACTGTAAAAGTCCTCCATTCAAATGGCTATCGAATCATCTTGTCAAATGAAGCACAAAGTGTTCTTCAGTCTCTTAATGAAGGACAGAGTCAATACTGGAGGGATGCTTCGAAGAAGAAACGTAGACTTCGATGATTACACATGTGAAATGTGCATCTTACAACGAGAAGAAACAACTTATCACTTGTTCGTCAAATGTAACTTTGCTAGACCCTGTTGGGCGTCTATTGGGTTAGTCGTTCCAAAATGATCCATGTCGAGCTGCCCAAAGGCTGACAGGACAGCTAAATGTTCCTTTCTCTATGGACACCATCATCCTCATGGCTTGGGTGATCTGGATAACTACGAATGACTAGATCTTAAATAACAAGGACCCAATTATCCACGCCCGCCATGAGAAATTCAAAACAGAATTCGCCTTGGTTATCCAAGGAACTAAAGGGAGGCACGTTGCAAAACTTGAAAGACTGACTAGAAGCTCTTTTTCTCTTACCTTAAACTGCAATCAGTTCACTAATCAACACGTACGACCCGCAATCAGTTGATTTCAAAGGTGGATGGATTCCAAGGTAAAACAGATTTCACTGTTCGTGCCTGAACATAAATCCATAATAGAACGGTAGGGAGTACGGTGTATTTGACATGGTGTCATATATAGCTATAAAATTTGAGGGCTAATGTGGCGTCGTAGACGTCATTGCAAGATTCAGTCAGCTGATCATTCAACTACTACTTGATTATTAGGTTATTGAAAGAAAAATCCTTCATTTGTGGCAGTGGCAGTGGCAGAGTCTTGTGTTGACATTAATTTCTTGGTCCTGGGCAGCTTCACATTCATTTCCGGCACTGTCCTTTTGATTCAACCAACAACACTAAGCAGAACTTTATGTTGACCACTAAGTAGTAAGTTTTCCAACAATCTATTGATTGACAAGCAGAGCAAAAGGTAGCGGCACATCAGTTGCAGCGCATAGGATCGCTATGCTCAACCCGAACCAGCAAAAAGTATTTCTAATCACTGTCATGGTGCTCGATGAGGCAGCCTGCGCCGGCGACGACGAGGAGGGCACGCAGTAAAGTAGTAGGAACCAAACAACTCGCCGCACACCTCCGAATTGACGATATAGTTCGAGAAGGAGCGACCAAGACCTCGACGCCCGGCTCGCCGTCGACCTCCGCCGACCATGCTCTGCTGCTCCCGAGCCTTCTGGCTCGTTGACTCAACGAAATGGCCAGTCAACTCACCGGATCTGAACCGCACGAGCCTGATCGAACGGCTAGGCAGGACCCGGGGCGGTCGCTATTTCAAATAGCGACCACCCTGGGCCCTGGTCCTCCGCTGCACGATTGCCTATGCCTGAGCTTTAGCTAGCTATCCGTCTGGGCACCAGCAGTAGTAGTCCGGCACGGAGAGCTGGAGGAGCTCCTCCGTCGTCATGCGTTCCAGCTCCCGTTGCCTCCAGTTCCACACGCTGAGAACGCCTGGTCGGCGCTCGCCGGAGAAGCTGCGCGCGCATCCGGTGGTAGAGCTTCATGGCGGCGACGCAGCCCTCCTACGGGTGCTAGTGCGCGGTCTGGATGTCGTAGCCGAGGTACGTGTGCGTGAGGAACTTGAGCGAGTCGTTGAGCTTGCTCGTCTTCATCAGCGGTGGGTACGTAGCCGCTGCCGTGTCCACCGCTTCAGGCACGCCGGGTACGTAGTCCATTCCCAGCGCGTCGAGGTCGTGGTTCAGGCCGTGGCCCACCAGCAAATTTGCGCGGCCGCGGCTGGTCTGCACCTTCCTCGGCTGCTCGCCGCTGAGCAGAAACTCCTGCACGCAATGCTGCGCCTGCTTCACCGTCACGGCGCCGCGGCGGAGGTGCTCCGCCCGGATGCCCGTCCGCTCGTACCGGTGGTGCGTGACAGGGATGAGCGGCTTCACGAAGGTGTCGAACACTTAAGTCCTCCTCCTCCTCCTCGTCCTCCTCCCTGGGGGCTGATCTGTAGCATGGACATGGGGATCGTCGGGTCGCGGTGCAGCTGGCACTCGATCAGCGCGGTGCTCCCGGAGCTTGGCGGCGGTGGCGAACACGGCGAGGCAGAGAGCGTGCAGCCGCGGGCGGCGAAGTCCATCTTCATGCGAAGGTATGAAACTTTCCGGATTTCGCAGACAGCACCACAACCTTTGATTCATCGCGCCGTGTGGAATCGATTCGGGATAGCAGCAGAAATATTACTTCGATCGGATTGCAACATGACGCCGCTGGCTCTTACGATTGCAAACACGTGTGAAACTTTGGTAAGGTTTCAGTTTCGATGGATATTTTAAAATTTCAAATATAATTGTATGCAGAAAGATAGCTATTCAAAATTTGAGCACGTCTAATATCTTTTCAACATATTTTTATTATCTTACATA
>LAPY01000065.1:244073-260749 GCA_000970635.1 Eragrostis tef
TCTCTGAAATCCCGTCAAGAACGAGTGTCAAGCCCCCGAATACAAATTTACTTGTCGGCCGGTTTCATAACACCGACACTTTTTTAGATAAAAAACTTAGTATAATATATTATTAAAAAATTTGGACTGTAGTTCGATTGAGATAACTGACACTGTGTCCACGCTATACATTTTTTTTTCCGAGCAGGTGATTGACGTACTTAATATTATACGAATTCTTTTTGGGTTAATTTGAAATATGCTATTGGAATTTCTCCTGTTTTTAAAAGTACCATTACAGTTCATAGATTTGTAATCATGTCATTACAATTTGAGTAAAATTGTAAACATGCCATTATGAACGAAAATACCCCTGTCTATTTCTTCTTCCTCCCGCGGCACTGCTCCCCTCTCGCGTGTTCCCGCTGCCACCGCTTCGGCCATCCACTACGCCGCTCCGCCTCTATCCTTTTCTTTTGTCACTAGCTGCTTCGGCCATCCACAGATGTGAGCCCTACCCCTTCTCTCCCGCTGGCCCGCCACAGGACACGCACGATGCAGGACCCGCCACCGCCGACGCGGCGTGCCCCCAACCTCGGGGATGACGAGCCCCGTCGTGGCTTGCACGACGATAAGCCCTGCGCCAACGCCGACGCCAGCGCGTCATGGCTGGTCCTGCAGCTTTGCGCTGCGTGCTCCCTGCAGCTTCACCCCGCCATGGTTGTGCTCCCCGCACCCAAGTCCCAGCAGCTATCTCGAAGAGTAGCGACGACCATGGCCTCACTTCCGCAGAAAAAGAAGCGACAAATCAAAATGAGGACCCACCGCCATTGATGGAGAGCTCCAAAGCCTCTAAACAACAACCCACTCTCATAGTCATCGGTATGCTCCTTTGTAATCTACTTGGAACTCATGAAGGCATCTCTCTAAGATTGGAGGCTGCTCTGCGCAGATCCAGGGAGCTCAGAAAGGCGCCGTGGCCGCCGGATCTTGCTATTCGTGGTGGTGGTTAACTGAAGCAGAGAGTACGATGGGTGTAGGAAGAAGAAAGGGGTAAGGCAATTTAGCCTATACAAAAGTACAATATACGAAAACTGCAAAAAACTACGTTCAAAGTTGTACAAGATGACATAGTTCCAAATATAAAAGAATTGTAATGGTACTTACCTAATTTTGTGAATTGTATGAATTGTTGCGGTATTTTTCAGAAACGCGAAAATTGTAATGGTACGGTTCTCCATTCTTCAAATGGATAGAACAACCGGAACAGCCGAACAGGTTCAGCAGCAGGGATAATTTCAATGTATGACCAAAGAAGTCTTATTTTCTTCTTAATAATACACAAGATACAAAAAGGAGCATGGAAATAGCCAAATAGGCACTTGAGCAGGTAGTACATGTGAATAATAAATACACAAGACCGACCAAGCAAAAAAAGATAAAAATACAGGACCGACCAGACATACGCACCGTTTATACTCCCGGCGTCGTCTTGAGTGTTGTCTCGAGAGTTCCCTCGTTCATCCACCCGCGCCGGTGCCGTCTAGTTCTCCCATGGCGGAGCCGTCTCTCTGTCTCAGCCCGCCGCCGCAAGGTCAGATCCTCTCCATCATGTTGGCTGTCACACCCTATCTCTCTTAACCCGTTGAAAAGTTTGGTGCTAACTCGATTCCAGTTGAGGATTAGAGGTGGTGAGAATTTGGTAGGTGGTAACTGCGGCGTTAATCGAATCCAGCTGTTTGATACCGCGATTGCATGCTAGGGAGAGTAGGAGGTTAGGGATTCAACAAATTCGTCAAATTGATGCCCGCAGAAGTGGGATTTTCGAGTTCCTGATGGTATGTTTCCAGGGTGCCCATAGGTTCTCTGAACCAGCTAGGGTGTCGTTCCTAGTGTGATCTGTTTCTCTGCAAAAATTGTGGTTAACAGGGCAGATTACTTTGTTCATGAGTTATGGTGCCACGCATTCAACGGGTAAATTTGTGTCTGCTGTCAGCAGAAGGGGCAGTATTGAGGCCAATTTTGCGATAGAACTATGACTAGATACTCTAGCTTTTGCAACACAAAATGTGCTGTTATGTGGGTAGTGGCGTAATGACTTTGATTGTACAAAAAAAAAACCCTGTTCATGGAGACATCAAATGAAACCTAAACCAGTTCCTTTTTTGCACAGAAAATAAGCTGTGACAAAAGGCCTCTCCCTTCATTATTTGGCTCTTGCTTGTATCACAACTCCCTCTTCGTTGGCTAATAAATGGCAGAGGTCCTCCTGATCTCATAAACAAAAGCAAATACTAAGTGTGTAGGTGTAGGGGCGCAACTTGGTTTCCTTTAAGTTTGTGAGCGGAAAAATTGCAGTTCTGAGAACTTGTATTCTCTCGTTAATATGGATCATTCTAATTATGGTTCCACTAGCCTCAAATTCTTTTGTAATGTTGCAGACGGTTCTAGCCTCAAATCATTGGCTGATCTGGTACTTCAGTCTCCACAGCCGATGCGGGAAGATTATATACAGAATGCTGTTAAGTTTCTCTCACATCCAAAAGTGAAGGGTTCTCCAATATTTCAGAGGCGCTCTTTCCTGGAAAAGAAAGGCCTCACAAAGGAAGAACTTGATGAGGCCTTTCGTCGAGTCCCTGTAAGATTTTATTTCCCTGCTGTGCACGCTGTTTATTCCTGATGAAAAAAAGGATCAGGTGATTCTGAACTGCAGTTACTTTATCTCTTATAGGACCCACAACCAAACAGTTCTGATGCTGCAGCCATTGGTTCACAACAAGGTAGTTTGATTCTCACGGTGAACACTTGGATCGAGTGAATTATTTGTTCTATCATGATTACATAGGACACAACATACAGTGTTTGTTTTGTGCGATTGATCTTGCATATCATTTTACCATCTGCACAAGGAAGCTTTGGGATTTTTTTTTTAGAACTTCGGCTGGATAGGTCACTTACAAGTATCAAGAGTGAAAATTCTAAATAACTTGCATTTGGAGTGAAGACCTCCGCTGTTGTTCTTTTCCTCTGTTGGAACAGCTCTTATTCCTGTATACAGCTTATTTCAAACGATACCATGTTAATGGTCT
Organism: Eragrostis tef; assembly: GCA_000970635.1. Taxonomy (NCBI): domain Eukaryota; kingdom Viridiplantae; phylum Streptophyta; class Magnoliopsida; order Poales; family Poaceae; genus Eragrostis; species Eragrostis tef. The sequence continues at coordinate 247,142 of LAPY01000065.1, forward strand.
TTAGATTGAACAAACTACATTTTTTTCCCTTCGATGATTGTTGATGCATATGCTTCAAAGTTTTGCTAAGTATCTTACTATATACTACTGGAAATGGAATCAGTTGTTAATTTGAATACTAAAAACCGCCTTGTTTTCTTCGATATGTCCAGCAAACAGCCCAAATTCATCTTCTGTGATGCAACCTTATACGGCAGTTCAATCACCACAGGCAGCAGCTGGCTCTATCGCTGCTGGACCTATTGTCCCACACACAAAGGCACAATTTAGCTGGGTTCATGCACTCCTTGGTGCAGGCCTTTTTCTTGGTATTGGGGCTAGCGCTGTCATAACCGTCAAGGTATAAATGGTGATTCTGTGAAGGTCCAAATATTCTAGAAGATTATTTCAGATACTAAATTTTTTTGTGTGCATACTTCTCGCAGAACTTGTTCATTCCTCAGTTAAAATCCTGGACCTGTAGAGTCGTTGCTGAAGGAAATGAAAATGTGAATGATGAACTCAATTCCAAGATTTATGAAGAGGTTAAAGAAGCTGTAAAATTTTCCGCGTCAGCTTTTTCTGATATCGCTAGAACGAACGAAGAAGTGCTTGCTTCAAAAGATGAAGGTTCAGAATGCTCCTTGAAATTCATCATATTTGGGCTCTTGTCGGTACAATAGCATCATTATTGTTTTTGTATCTTACTGATCTTTTTCCTCTTTTTTGACAGACAGGAAGATACTCATGAAGTTATCAGAGGCACTGGATGCACAAGCAAATGTTTTTAAATCCTTGAGCGAGACCTTAAATCATATCAGAGAGAATCGGTTCTCACAATACAATATGTTGGAAGAACATGTTCAGCCTGCACGATGGAATGGTCAGCATTAATAAAGTTTATTATGCATCATACTGAACTGCAGATGTTGTTTCCTTATGTTAGCCCTTTAGGACACATCATTCTGTAATTCAAAATTTGATTTATCTATTCTCGGCTCAGTCCCTGTCGTTCTGAACCAACTGCACATCTAGTGTTGAACTTCATGTTTAACATGATGTTTTGACCAACAGTTTGCTTTAATGCGACCCTCACTGCATTGCTTTTGCTCTCTGTGCAGGGCCTGTTGACAGTCACTGGAGAGCTTCTCAGGTATGACTTGTGTTATTAATACTTTCTGCAACTATCCACAAGGCTGAACATCATTCTCTTATGTCTCACTGAATTTTCTACTTGTATCAGACTAATATGTACTCAGCGTCACCAAACAGTGGTTTTGACTCAGGTAAAAGACTGTGTTGAGCCACCAACTCACTGCAATCCCACCAAATATGTTTGCTCACACCCTGTTCATGTTTCTGGTCTATCGTAACTTTACCTTCCTCACTCCTGGTTTTTCCTCAAACAGGGAGGCACTCAATCATGACATCACCTGCAGAACCAACTTATGGATCAGTTTCAGGATCCTACACTGAGGTACCAGGCAACTGCTGGATCATACTACAGCAGATGTCGTTTTTGTTATAGCAGAAATGTTATTTTGTTTGTTAATCTTCCCTCCTTACATTTGAAAATTTGTGATTCCAGCAACGGTTGCAGAGGCCTGGGTACGGATTCCAGCCCCAGACGAGCAATGACAGATCGAACCTCGGTGGCTCATCGTACCACCCGCAGGCCGGCAATGCTGTCAGTTCCCCGGCAGCAGTTGCACCGGAAAGTCCATTCCAGCGTCGCTGGGTTCCCCCGCAGCCGCCTGGCGTCATCATGCCAGAGGCTGCGGCCGCCATCCGGCAGCCAAGGTCTCCCCTCCCAAGGCAACAGTCACAGCTGAGTGATGGGCGCCCGAGTACCGACGTTCCAAGACCATCAGAGCCGGCCATGGTGAGGGAGCAGGTGAACGGTGGTGCACACGGCAGAGAATCGCCAAGCGACGCCAGTACCTGTACCGTGATGGCCAGCGCTGGCAGCAGCCGGAGTGAGGAACAGCAGCAGGTAGACTCTTGAGTGAAGTTCTGGGCTAGATTTTCTTCTAAGCTTGAATTCTGGTATGGTTTTTGCTGCACCTTTACGTGTTTGGCTTATGCCTATACGGCCTCCGTGCTAAAATATATGACGTTTAGCACAATATAAAGTCCTAAATTTCAGAACGGAGGGAGTATACAATCGACCAATCCCTTGTATGAACGTATACTGTGTATGTACATAACGACATATACTGATAGCTACTCTACTGATCAAGTGTATGTACACGTCCGTCCAGAACTCAGCAATCATTACAATAAAATACTACAGAATTTTGGAAGCACTATCAGATATTCGTACTTTCATAGGCCTCAAACGCAACACACACACCCTTGGGCTCCAGATGTCGCCGTTTTGAAAGAAAGACTTGCCTTCTGTGGGCCGATCCCATTCACGCGAAAAATGGAAAAATATTAGTAGTAGCGACGAACTCGCTGTCTTGTTTTCCATGCGGATTCGTGTGCGTGTGCGAGCCAACATTCCCTTGAATATCGGTCGTCACAAGTAACATGTGGCGCGGAGACGAGAGACACTCCAAACTTTGCCGTCACCCGGACCCGGTCACACCACGAGGAGGAAGCAAGAGGGCAGCAAAAACTTGTGATGGACCACGGATGCCTGTTTTGGAGTGCCTTCTCATTTCCTTCTCTCTCCTGTTGCCTGAAGAGAGGAGGTTCCAAACTCGCGGTTCAGAAATTCTCTATCATCTCTCTCACTTGGGTCATTTGCTGACCTGGGAATGAAGGCCTCCAGTGTTCAGTTAATCAGTTGCACTGGTCTCGTCCAATTCAAGGGGGCGGTCAACTGGGGAAACACGACATCACCAAACATTCAAACTTCAAAACACATGCTGTTGCGCGTGTGTTTCTTGTTCCCAGTGATCTTAATTAAACATTCTACTTACTGCGAGCTGGAATGTGATGTTTAAAAATGTTTGGCTCATGCGTGTCATGCGGTCCAAACAGGTTGAACATGTGTTGGAAAATCTCAAGGAAAATTTCACCGAGTCCAAACTCGTGGGTGCGAAATCGCTTCGCATGTGAATTTGATTTGCGCTTCATCAAAGATCCAGGGACAGTCGTACGGAGGACTCGCTGCTCGTCAAACTACTCAATGGAAGTCAAACCACGTGGACGAGAATCAACTCACGCTGCCACTAGGGGGCTCTGCTACTTTGGCTGGCTGACTCACCTGATTGGCTGTGCGTTGATGTAAGTAAAAATATTGCTGTTCTTTTGTCGCCAATAACCATCTGGATCAATAAGTTGTTGCATGCTTAACATGTTCTCTGAGGAGGTCTTGCATTCGAAATTATATAACCCGACGTTCTCTACCAGTTTTTGTTTTAAGTAAACTGGACTTTAGTAATGTACATATTGACACGACGTTCTCCATCAATAAATTGTTGCATATTAATGTTTCCACACGATCACATGCATGTTGCGTAATTTGTATTTTTTTTGTGCATAAATTGTATTCTTTTTTTCCTCTAGCCACTGCTCAACTCTGCTTCTGTGTTGAGGCCCCTCGCGGTGCATCTGCGGAGGACACGCGGATAAGCGGAAGTGAAGCTCCGGCAAACTGCTTCATAAGTTCATGCGCTGCTCTTAGAACTGGAAACATACCTGGTCCCTCCTATATGGAGTTGGGATCGCCAGTGCTCTCCAAAGCATTGAAGGAAGTCAAAAAGGGGACCATATCCATCCATCCCTTTCGGTTCATGCTCAATTACTTCACGCACTAGATCACCATCCCACTATCCATCTAATTTGGTATTTAATGATCATGTAATACTACTATCATAACCAATCAAGTCTATAATTGCAACCCCATCAACACGTGCCCCCGGAGCTTTAGAGGGAGAGTGGCAGCGTGAACATGCATGCGTCTCAGGTCAGCCACTTGTTAGGCTGGCAGTCGTTCCTCCGATCCCATGAGCGCCGACCAAAGCACGCCTTTTGCCTGCTTAGAACGGTTATAAGATATTCATCCATGTGTCTAGTGCGGTCCGCACCTTTATTTTTAGCTAGTGTTAGTAACGGACCCAATTGACGTTCACTATAACCTCCTGATATTTTTATTCCGCTGTTTCCTTGTGTGTCAAATTTTGATTCCTCGAGGACATGATGTGCGCCCCAATTTTACTTTCGATACAGGAAACGGTAGAGGGTTTTTCAATGTATTTACTAATCAGAAAATGACTATAATAGATTGTGTGAACACCCAATTCATGTGTCTAGTGCTGCCTCCACCTTTTTTTTAAGCAGTGTTAGTATCCTCCTGATATTTTTATTCCGCTGTTTCCTTGTGTGTCAAATTTTGATTCCTCGAGGACATGATGTGCGCCCCAATTTTACTTTCGATACAGGAAACGGTAGAGGGTTTTTCAATGTATTTACTAATCAGAAAATGACTATAATAGATTGTGTGAACACCCAATGTAAAGGTTAACTGAAAGACAAAATGAGTAACATGAAACTAATTTTGCAGCAGATTGTGCGATGATTTACATGCCAATATATTTAAATATACAGGGTGCAGCTAAAATTCACTCCATCATCATTGGTGAAAGTTGACAAATTAAAACCGGTTCGCTCGATTTTTAATGAGAATAGCATTTGCTTCTTTCCAACTCGAGGTAGGGGTGACACTCCCACCTCCAGTTTATTTGTAGCTATCTTATTGCCTCTTACGGCCAAAATGTTTCATTGCGTCCATCACGCTAAACTGGTTTTACTGGTGCCGATGGCATGACTTCTCACCTGTAGACCCGCCCAACTGGCAGCGTCCTCTCGGCTTTGACCTATCACAAGCACCAAATTGGCCTATAGTCTTAGGACTTTTTCCTAAGATCAAACTTTGAAAACATCCATCCAAACAACCACGGCGAAAGCTTCTGCTAAAAATAAGAGATTACACTTAATTGAATCTGAGAGAATTTCTACATCCATAGTCAAAGTTAAATAGTTTTCCCAGCACATATCTCCCCAAATTAGCAAATCTAACATGGTCGCCTAGTGACTTTTTTGCCAACACACAATGGGCTAGAAAATTTTGGCTCATTACATGAGCAATTAACCATCATTTTTGTTTTGCGAGGGGGCAGTTCACCATCTAGATGTGATCAAATTCATTGTAACATGTTTAATCTGGTTTCCTCTATGATCCGACCTGTATAGTCTTTCTCTATTACCACCTATTAAAACCTTTTTAATAATTACATGTCCAATTTATATATCGATAGAAAGATTCTAAATCCAACTACGCACAACTGACGCCAATTAACTACACCAGTACTTTTTATGGGAATTAACTATAAACTAGTAGAATTAGTAGAAAGTACAGCCGCCCTAGCCACTATCATCATGAGCCCACTATTTGTCTACACTCGCAATACAAAACCCATCACGAGGGCGAGGGAGCAGGCGGAGTGAGGAGGCATCCGCTGCCTGCCCTGGAGTCCATAGCTCAGATTCCCACCTCGTCTTATCTCCACACATTTCTGCTCTGTTTATATAACTCATCGCAATCTCCCACACCACTACCACCACCGGCGCCTCCGCCTCTGCGAGCACGGCTTCCCCCTCCTCGTCCCTTCTCCCCTCCACTTCCCGGCCATTACCTCAGCTGGTCCAATAATCCGAGATGGCAGTGGCTCTGAAGGCCTCGTTTCCCGGGGAGCTGAGCGCCGTCTCCTTTCTGGACTCCAGCAGGGGACCTTTCGGCCAGCTCCAAGGTTGGGTCTTCTCCTCTTTCCATTGCTCTCTGTCCTGATCGCTGCATGAATTTCTCTGTCCGCTTTTCTGGAATTTGCTGTTTCCTGCCATTTGCGTGCTTTACTCTTTACTTCTGGCTAGCTTAATCATAATTACGCAATCATACGTGATTCGTTCCTATCGAATTGCAAATGACAGAGTGGACAATTTCTGCAAAGAGTTTTTTCTGAGATCAAACAATTTCTGCAAAGATGAAGCGCTTATGCCGTCCTGTTATTCAATTTCTCCCTCTTGACGTCTATGCGGCTTCCGCGATTAGGAAATCATGGTAGCGTCGATGGTTTCTTGCTGAAGTTTTGAATGGAGTGGTTTAGCTCGATATTTTTGCTTTTCCTGGAAGTATTTTCCAGGGCCGTCTCTATTTTTGTGCATGGGAACTGCGGACTTTGGAGGCTGTAGTCATTGTAAAGTTGCAAGCTCTGATTCTAACTGTTTTGATTTTGACATCCTAAAAGGCAGAATTTTTCGGGTTCTCTAAAAAAAGTTATAATTCCTTACTTTGGGATAAAAGACAGAATTTTCTCCGACATAAAAGACTGAATTTTCCAGAATTTTGTGTCGTCTTTTCTTGGTCGAGAACCGTTTCTTACGTGCCTGGAATCGCTTCTTTGGTGATCACCTTGGTGCGTCAGATTCTGGAATACGTGAGCCCCATCTTGCCGTTTGCTACATCAACAAATGGAATATCGAATTGTCTTGGAACATATTCTGCATAGATTCCAACTCTGTTTCAACTTTCTCGTGATATGAAATTATTCAGAGGTGGTTGCACTTCTGTCATGGGACCCTATAGGCCCATAAGTTATTGGTAACAGAATCGGTTTTTACATGAATGAGCAGAACAAGTAACATGTCCATCCAGAAGATCATTTGGTCATTATGCGGTACATAACCCCGTTTTTTTTTTTTTGGTTGCTTGTTAAGTTCCTTGGACATTGCAGTGACCTTTCTTGGCTGTAAAAACTTAATTCTAGAGTGACCTCTGATTATTAGTGTTATTTTTTTTTTCTAATCCTAACGTGATCTATCCCGCTGCAGTGGATTTTTCATTTCAAAGGAAGGGCAAAAGAGCAATGCCACTGAGAAGGACATGCTGTTCTATGCAACAAGCTCCACCACCAGCATGGCCTGGGCGAGCTGTCGCTGAGCCTGGCCGGAAGTCATGGGATGGCCCAAAGCCAATCTCGATTGTTGGTTCAACTGGTTCCATAGGAACACAGGTAAAGACACTAACCAAAGATGTTTGTTGTTGAGACAGACAGATTTTGGCGAATTGGTGCCTCTGTCTGAAACTGTTAAGTTAGTGCATAGTTTCCATGTTATTTTTGGAATAAGCAAACATGGTTAGAGTAAGTTCGATGTAATCTACTTCTGCAACATATTTAGTTTTGCTAATGTGTGAATGTGTTCACTGGAGCTGATTCTGAAATCAGTCGAGATGTGTGGCATGTCCTATACCTAACACATGATATTTTGCAGTACTACCTATTCTAGCATTCTTGTGCCCCCTTTCATTTTTCTTTTGTGCATGATCAACAGACATTGGACATCGTTGCGGAGAATCCTGATAAGTTCCAAGTTGTAGCTCTCGCTGCTGGTTCCAACGTGACTCTTCTAGCCGATCAGGTCTTGTTCCCTTCTCACCTTTTCCCCCCTTTCAAGGTTGTAACAGAAAGTTATTGACCCATTTGAGAATTAATGTATGCAAATTACTATTTTTTTCCAAATAATTAATACTGGTTGTTACAGGTCAAAACATTCAAACCCAAGCTGGTCGCTGTAAGAAATGAGTCTTTAGTTGATGAGCTAAAGGAAGCCTTAGCTGATTGTGATTACAAGCCAGAGATTATTCCTGGAGAGCAAGGTGTCATTGAGGTAGGCATTTCTTGTGACACTACAAATGTATTGAACTCTGTCCAAATTCTCCCTAAATATTGAATTCTTGGATAATAGGTTGCTCGCCACCCAGATGCAGTTACAGTTGTCACCGGAATAGTAGGTTGTGCAGGGCTGAAGGTAATTTCCCTTCTATTTCGCATATTTCTCATTTCATTTATGTTGTGTGTTGTAATAATCGCTTGCCCTCTTACTTTGGTGCCTAACATAGATATGGATATTTCACTTACAAAATTAAGTACGACAACCCATTTGGTGTGGTATATATGGTCCAATATCCTATTGTCTCCCCTACTTTTATCTTTCAAGAACCATGGTCCGTGGCCACTTCATTATTATTAGGAAGAAGTCTATTATACTCCCTCAAAAAATCCAGTTTGTTTGACTTTGTCCTTATTATTACACCATATTATCAGGACCATGATGAGCTGATGCTTCTACTTTCAGATTACAAAGTTCTTAATTTTATCTTTGGGATGGACAGATTCTTTTACTTTGCAATTCTGACATTTCTTTCGTTGGTTTGGGTGGATGTAAACGAGGGCATTATGTCCAAATTAAATATAGCATACAAAATTATCAGTAAGCCTCCCACTACTCGCTGATCCCATAACTCTATGTCACTTTTTCTATCAGCCTACAGTTGCAGCGATCGAAGCTGGGAAAGACATAGCACTGGCGAATAAAGAGACACTTATTGCAGGTGGTCCTTTCGTGCTTCCCCTTGCACAGAAACATAATGTGAAAATTCTTCCTGCTGATTCTGAGCACTCTGCAATATTTCAGGTATCTCTTAAAATAATCACTTGTTACTGCACCTTTGAATACATGTTTGGTATGATGGCCATGAAAGATAGGCATGCTTGGATGTGCATTTTGAAACAAACTGCCATTCTGGTGGATTACCTGTAAAACCTGTAACAATGAAGTATTGTGATCAATCTTTCTTTGGATTTCAATGCTTATTTTAATATGCAAATCTGGTGTCTGTTTCTCATATGCCAGTGTATACAAGGTTTGTCTGAAGGGGCACTTCGTCGCATTATTCTGACTGCATCAGGTGGTGCTTTCAGGCAAGTCTATTCACATGTGTTATATGTACTTACAGGTATGATTCCATCTAATACCAATTGATCATGACAGGGATTGGCCAGTTGACAAGCTAAAAGAAGTAAAAGTTGCTGATGCTTTGAAGCATCCTAACTGGAATATGGGGAAGAAAATCACAGTAGATTCTGCTACTTTATTCAACAAGGTATTTTGAACTTCCTTAAAAGGTTTCAAAATTTACTCAAATCTTTGTTGATTCTGTTAAGCACTGAAATGGCAACTTATAGGGATTGGAAGTTATTGAAGCACATTATTTATTTGGTGCCGAATATGATGACATTGAGATTGTGATTCACCCACAATCTATCATACATTCTATGGTTGAAACCCAGGTGAGTCCTACAACCTGATTACATGTTTACTCCACCTGTTTTTTAATTGATAAAATTAGGACAGCATTTTTAGTTCATTCTTGTGTTAATAAAGGTGTCATAACGTCATCAACTAAAAACCAGAGGGAATACCGAGGAAAAATATTTAAGTATTCTGCTCAAATGTTGACATGTAGTGATCCCTACTCTGGAATAGGTGCATTCTTAATCTTGTCATGGTGCATGCTTTTATTTTCTTTCGTTCTGTATTTACTAGTGCACGCGAAGCACCTGAGCAGAATATCAGGTTTATAGTTCTTTCAGGTCCTTTATGATACAGCAATGTTTTGACTAATGACTTTACATACTTAGTATCATGAAAATTCTATTTCCTCAGGATTCATCTGTCTTGGCTCAATTAGGCTGGCCTGATATGCGGCTACCAATATTGTACACCTTATCTTGGCCGGATAGAATATATTGCTCTGAGGTCACCTGGCCCCGACTAGATCTTTGCAAGTACGTTTCTTCATCTGAGTTTCTGTGCAAGTTTTGCAATATATCTGATTTTTTTTTGTTTTGAGAATGACTGCCAATAATCCCAGACATAATTTTCTTGTTACACTAGGATATTGTTTTTCGAATTCCATTGTGACATGATTCGTTTTTGAGTAAGAGTTATAGCTATGTGTGCGTCCGGGATAGCTAATCCTGTTCAGTATGTGCATTTGTGTGAGTTAAGAATAGATCTAACTTTGTTTACCGAAATTTCCATTGAAAATCTTGCACAACCCAATATTAATGTCCTGTTGTATGATTCTATGAGTTGAACTAGTGGGATAGTCCATCATTTGTATGATTATTGATAGTAACCAACTAGTTGCTGCTATTTAACTATGGTTGGGTTGTTACTTGTTAGAACATGAATACACTTAAGGTTTTGTAATAAGAAAGGGTTAAGAACCTAAAGGAACTACACCCAATCAAACTTGTCAAATTATAAGCACTGTGGAAGATTAAATTATTAGCACACTAAATGCAATTGGATAATGCAGACCGGGTTCATTGACGTTCAAAGCTCCTGACAACGTGAAATACCCGTCGATGGATCTCGCCTATGCAGCTGGTCGAGCTGGGGGCACTATGACAGGAGTTCTAAGCGCTGCTAATGAGAAGGCTGTGGAATTGTTCATTGATGAAAAGTATGTTTATTTCATTGAAATATCATTCCTGTTCTGTTTTCCTTCTAGATAAGCATTGTCTGTTGGATTTCATCTCCTGATTTGGTTTAGGAATATATTCTGCAATATTTAGGGAGAATTATGTTATGCGAGTGCAGCAATGCAACTAACACGCTTTGGGGAAAGTCCATGGGTATCTGTTGCACTTTAGAAAGTGTGAGTTAAATAAGAAGAATTTATGTCTTTTAAGCTCTTATGGGCAACTTTTGAGGCTAACTTACATTATGTATTAGGACAACTCTAAAGCCTCTTGAATATTTTAGCTTCACAATATTCTGCCTGGTGTAGCCATCAGAAGATGGATTGAATACCGATGTAAATTCACACTCAATAGTTAGAAAAATGGGTTTTCTGTGCCTGCGAAGATATTCAATGCTAACAATACTCCGTTAGCGCAAGCATAAGTGACATGCCCGAAATTTGAGCTTGATTTTGAGCTTTCTTTTTTCAGATTAGCTATGTAGGATAACTATGTTCTGCATATAATTTATTACGGATTATTACGTGGACATACAAAAAAAATCATTTTCCTTCTGTTGTTGCAGGATTAGCTACCTGGACATCTTTAAGGTGGTGGAACTTACATGTGATGCGCATCGGAAGGAGCTGGTAACAAGCCCATCGCTTGAGGAAATCATCCATTATGATCTGTGGGCGCGGGAGTACGCGCTCTGTTCTTTCTTTGTTGACGTCAACAAAATCAGAATGGAGGGAGTATACGCGCGTATATACGCCTCGAGCTTTGCTTGCCTGCAATCATCAAGGGGTACAGCGGGAGCTCAAGAAATGCGGGTCTGCTATGTGCCCGCAACTTCCGATTCCCATGGCCAATTGGTCATTCTGTAGCTAGATGAATTAGGGGCCAGTCGCTTTCCTGAGTGTAAATCGTGCCCTCACATGAATAAATTGCACGTGCTCCATATAAATTTTGATTAATGATGATTTTGTGGAAATATCAGACAGAATTCGAGTTAGATGCATAACATGTTGGACTGAACATGTTTATCCCTGCTCCACCTAATCTCCAATTCACTTTTGGGCTCAATGTCTTTGTGACTACTTTTAGCATTGAGCTTAACCCTTGCAACCAACCGGCAACATTCACGATGTTTCTTTTTTTTTTACCCGCAAAAAAAAATCACGATGAGACAATGAGACTCCAGCAAACGAATCAAATGAGATATCCTCTTTGCCGTGCGTCCAGGCTACACTTTGGTTTTACCGTGTTCTTAAATCCTCAAAGCAGAAACTTATGATCCTGATGCCCTTACGAAATATAATTAAATTGACATAGTCCACAACATTATAACCTACATGCTCCACTATTACCAGAATCTGATACCTTACCTTAAACATAAAATTGTTCGCTCATATTAAAAACTGCCGACCCACTTCATTCCAGATCAGGCTCAATTGACACAAGAGAAGAAGTTTGAAGCACAGAAAGCACAAGACTTTTTAAATAGTAGCATAACATAATTTAAAGCTCGCTTATGAAAGATCCGCAGAACGTTGATAAGGACTTCCTACAATATGACAACTCTACGAATCATCCAATACACTCCAAGGATGGACATTACTAGATGCAAGCGTCGAAAGTAGCAAAAGAGGGAGCTGTTTGGCACAGACTTTGGATTGCAACAGTAGCCAGCACAAGAGGGTTTTTAGTGACCATATTTCTGAAACTCCCACTCACTGTTATCTGCAAGATAAAAACTATTGGTCAGTACCCAAGGCCAAATTTGGTACAAGATCAGATAATTCAAGGGAACGTTGGCTACCTAGTGGGCACACTTGGCGCGTCTTAAGCCACCTGCTGATGCAGTGGAAGTGAAAAGCATGATTACAGACACCTGTGGCACATCATGTTAGATTCAGTTGCTAAATATTCATATAAGCATATATATATATATATGTATATTTAAAAAGCACAAGTAATTTCTTAATTTGTGATTGGAATAAAGAACCATCATGCGAAACACATGATCCAAGATGTTCTGAATGGTTTGTTGTGGAAAACTAAAAAAGAAACAAAATGAGCATACAGCCAACTTGCCATTTTCTTTTACAATCAGCAAAATAATGATAACAGTATCACCAATATTCATCAAGCAACAATTTACGGATACAGGCCCTCATCATGGGAGTTAATGCAATCGTACCTCAGGCAACATGCATCATTTTATCCAATAACATGGTTAAACTAGTGACTTTACTAGTAAACTGAAATTTCTTCTCAGTGAAAGGAATTTACAGGTGTCTAATCTCTATATATGACACACTGGCTAGATCAATCTGAGCTTTAGAACATTATACGATGAGGTTGTCCGCCAGTGTATCCAATTTTGATGTATACAGAGTAAACGTCCAGTAACATTAGATGGAATTAGTTCGTTTCAGCAGCTGCATGGTGGGCTAGAGCAATGTAAGCAAGTTCATGTTAGTTTATCAACAGGTGAAGCACGAAACTGACATCACTATGTTTGGCCAGTTGGCAGCTTCTATGCTATTTTGTGTAACCCAGTTATATGCCTCAAGTGACACTGCAACTACCGAGTACCGACCATGTAGCGATTCCAATTCCTAATGTAACAGTAAGGCCTACTTGGGTGCAAGCGCAATGTTGGTGTCTATCGAGTTATGAAGACAAGACATTCCTCAAAGAGCTATGTAACAATTATAGTATCAAAACACAGAGTTCCAACGAGACTAAAACATAGCGATGAACAACAAGGTGCAGACACTAGTGTAATGTAGAGTAATTCACAAGGAATCCATCTACACTAAGAGAAACACAGATGCAATTAGACGAGTGGCGACATACAAACACAACACACAAGAATAGGGGATTAAACAAGGCTTTAGGAGACTGGGTTCGTACCCCAAGCGACAGTGCACTCCTCACTGGTGGCGCTGGCCTGGTTCGCCTGACACTCGATGCCTGCATTAGTAACGCATAAACAAGCTCAACCCCAACCCCAGATACCAAATCCTAACCAACACTGAATTGAGGCCTCGAACTTACATAGATCCATGATGTGGTTGCGGCAGATGGCGCAGTTGTCGACGACGATATCTGCAAGGAGGTTAATCGCAGATCAGATGGCATCCAATTTAACTCCGATCTACAAGGAGGAAAGAATCGCTTCTTATAGGGTGGGATGCATCGTACCCCATGCCCAGAGCGCGACGGCGTTCCACTTCTTGATCTCGAAGCGTTTGTTGGGCTTGCGAGAGGAGGACGGGCCGGCGGTGGAGGATCCCTCGCCCGG